>SDVV010043019.1:0-10286 GCA_016164225.1 Gammarus roeselii
GCGGATCTGGTGGCCGCGGTGGCGGATCTGGTGGCCGCGGTGGCGGATCTGGTGGCCGCGGTGGCGGATCTGGTGGCCGCGGTGGCAGATCTGGTGACCGCGGTGGCGAATCTGGTGACCGCGGTGGCAGATCTGGTGACCGCGGTGGCGAATCTGGTGACCGCGGTGGCGGATCTGGTTGCCACGGTGGCGTTCCCATTGAAGGGGCTGCTGTTTGCCGCGGCGGTGCAACGGGAGAACGCTGGGTTGGTGCTGCAGGTGTTGGGTCCATCAATTGTTGAGGGTCTCTGCAGTCGTACGTCTCCCAGTTTTCATTTCTGAACATTGGCCATGTAAATGTCCATAGTCTTCCAAACAAAATAAATTTCATTTCAGAAAATAGGCTGGAGGTGTTTGTGGTTGGTGAGAATTGGCTGGTGAGCTCGGTTTGCTCTTCTTTAGTTGAGGTTCATGGATTTTCTGTTGTGAGAGAAGATTCGCATACTGGAGTGAGAAAACACAATGTCTGTCATAGCTATTTGAAAAAATCACTGATGTATGAGGAGGTTAGTCTGGACTTGCCAAATGTAGCAGCAGTCTTTCTGGTTCAACTTGATTTGTGGATTTTGGCTGTCTATAGACCTCCAACATATGGTGAATAGGAAAATCTTGATCTGATAAGTTTGATTAGTGACTTCAGTGTTGGTCGTGAGGTAGTCAGGTTGGGGGATTTCAACCTGCCCCCAGTGAAGTGGTCGGATGGGTTGGTGCAGGAAGAGAATGTTAATTTGACACATCAACTGTTTTTGGATTGCTTTGCATCTTGTGGCTTGCATCAGTGGGTGAGGGAGCAGAGTTTTCTCTTGTCCGGCAACATACTGGATTTATTTTTTACAAGGGAGCCAGATCGTGCTGGGGGTGTTGTTTTAAGGGCTCCTTTTCCGAGGTGTGCTCACTCGCCTGTTATTTGTGATTATTTGTATGTGAATGTCTTGAAGCCTGATGGTGCAAGACACCAAGCTTGGAAGTAGTCTTAGCACCCGGGGTAACTAAGGCGCTATTCCCGCAGCATTATCAAAAATCGATTGACCTCTTGAATTTGTTTACCTGGGTGTTTGTGAGGCATATAGTGTGTTCCTCACTATACTGAGAAGTCTGATAGACATACATGTGCTTCTTGCTGGACACTTGCCTAGGGTACCATGGTCTGTGAGGCCTCCCCACGGGTTGAAGGTGAGAAGAGCAAATGCGTGGGATGAGTACAAGATTACAACAAGGTTAGGCAGAAATGATCAAAATACTTTGGAGTCACTAGCTACCTTTCTTGATCTCAACTGTCAGTTACGAAATCATGCTTTGTTCAGCCAATCTCAGTACAAGGATTTCCTTATGCAACGGTATAGTGACTCCCCAAAGCTGTTCCATGCTTATATACAAGGGAAGAAGAAAGGTTGTCTTGCGGTTGGACCACTTTGTAATGCAGGTGGACAGCTGGTTTACAATCCAGTTGAGATGGCTGAGCTCTTATCATCCACCTTCTCTGATGTATATAGAGAATATGTTCCTCCCAATCCTGCTCCTTTCCAGTTATTTGATGGCGAAATGAGCGCGTTTGTCATGTCTCGGAATGTCCATGACGTTCTGGCGGGGCTCAGAGTTAGTTAAGCAATGGGCATGGATGGACTCGACCCTAAGTTGCTGAAGGAGTGTGCTGTGCAATTGACAAAGCTCCTCTTTATAATCTTTAACCTTTCTCCGCAGAGTGGAGTGTTCCCTGATGCATGGAAGAGTTCATTGGTGGTTCCAATTTTTAAAAGTAAATCTAAATATGATCCCCTGAACTATCGTCCTATTAGCCTTACCTCTGTTTGCTGCAAATTGATGGAAAAGATTGTTGCTGCTGAGCTGGTGGACTTTTTTGAGTCTTACCAGCACCTTTCTTACAGACAGTTTGGTTTTAGGAAGGCTAGATCAACAGAGGATCAGATGTTGCTGGTCTATTTGGATGTAGTTAAGTCTGTTGATGCTGGTTTGGTGGTGGATATGCCATGCTTCATTTTTCAGAAGCATTTGATGTTGTTTTCCATCCCATTTCGCTTCTGAAGTTGCAGGCACTTTGAGTTTCTGGGGTTGTGTTGAGGTGGATTGGTAGTTTTTCTTCTTTCTCGAATTATGTGTGTTGGCGTTGCTGGAGTGAATAGTGAGCCAAGGGATTTTCTCAGAGGGGTTCCACAAGGTTCAGTCTTGTGTCCAGTCCTCTTTCTCATTTATGTTAATTTTTTGACGGATTGCCATGTATCTAAGTTTGGCCCATTTGCTGATGATTATAAAATTTATTTGTCTTTCCAACCTCATGATGTTGTTGGTGGTGTGTCTGCTTTGCAGGGAGGCCTTGACAAAATATTCCAGACTGCATCTTCATGGAATTTGTCATTGAACCCTAGCAAGTGTGTTGGTTTACGTTTCAGAAGACATTTTTCTGGTTGGATTGGTCCCGGTGCAGAGGCAGTTTACACTCTTGGGGGTGCTCGTTTGGAGTTTGTGCAAGTTCATCGCAATTTGGGAGTTCATGTGGATGTTGGTCTCAAGTTTCATGGGCATGTCAGAGAAGTTGTAAGCCAAGTTGCTGGTCTTGGAAGTGATTTGCTTAGGTCGACAGTTAATAGAAGCCCAAATTTTATGGTCACACTCTTAGTGGATCATGTCAGGCCCATTCTTGATTACTGCTCCTGTGTGTGGAATCTAGGTCATGTCCAGGATGTGAAGTTGCTTGAGTCTGTTCAGAGGAGGTGGACAAAGCAGGTGCATGGTCTGTCTGAGATGTCCTACCATAACAGGCTGATGACTCAAAATTTGTTCTCAATCAAGGGCAGGTTACTGAGAATTGACCTCATAAAGTGTAGGAGAATTCTGTGTTGAGACACGGAAGGTTTTAATTTGTCCATTCTGTTCTTAAGGTCGCTGGATGGTATGACGCGGTGACATCAGCACAAACTCTTGATGCCCCGCTGCTCTGTGGATGTGGCAAGAAGGTTTTTTAATGTTTGATGCATTAGGATATGGAATGAACCGCCTACTGCTGTTGTAGAATCTGCTACCATTTCTGCTTTCAAGGCAGGGTTGTCTGAGTTTATGAGGAATAGGTTGTTTGAGTGCTAGGGTCTTGCGTTCCCAGTCTCGTTGGCGAGTCTGTGGTGTGACTTGTCCTGTTGTTTGTTTCTGTTCTTTTTATGTGTTTGTATTTGCTTTTGTGGTTTCCTGCAGGGTTGTAGTTGTGCTAAGGGTTTTCATGTGAGTGGCTTTGGGTTTGTTCTCTGGAAGCCAATGGTGCGCATCCCTTCCAGCATCTTCCCGTTGTTGTTCTGCGGAGTCTTCGTAAGTGCTGGCGCGCATTGCTGTGCTGGACTCTACTGGCTTGGTGCACCTGACGACTGGGTATGCCGAGCCCTTGGGGGTGCTGCAAAGGCAAGAATCAAAGGTAAGAATCACAGCATTGTCTCTTGCTTGCAAAAATAAGCAATACATGGTGACAGCATTCAATCATGATATTTAACAAAGCTAAAATTTCAATTTCAAAAACCATCCTAGCATCAGATTGTTAGTACACACTCCAGTGGATTAAACCATTAAAAAAAATTATTCCACAACACCTATCCAATGATGTAAAAGCACATTTTGACCGATTTAAACCAGTACCAGTAGCTAGGTACAACATAATTAAAAAATGCTTTTTTGGAACATTTATTTCAAGTCAAGATTTCAAAAAGAAAAAAAATCATTTAGGTATGTATTCCACAGAAGCATTTAAATTATATATATAATGCATAGCAAGATGACCCCAAAAATGTAAGATGTGAGACTAGTCATGGATTAAAATATTATTTGATACTTTAAAAATCCATTTCTACAACTTTTATGATAAAAATTTTGAATTCAACTTTTAGCTTTATGAATAGAAACAGAGTAGACTATTCCACAGAAGCCCCAGAAGTTAGAACAATTTATTGTGAGTACCAAACAATAATTCAAAAACTGTAGCTAGAAGTTGAAAATAAGAAAATACTGAGCTACAATGCATTTAATCTTTTTTTAATTTTATATTTCAAGAACTAAATCTTTATTTTGTAGCAGAACTCCTAAAGAGATTAGAAATTATGTATTGCATGGTATGAAAACTTCAAAACTAACGTAGAAGAAATAATTTCCCTGAACTTCAGACAGAATAATTAGTTGAAAACTCAATACACACATTTGGAAAAGGTTTATTTGATTGTAGTAATCTCGGATTCCTAGGCAATCATGCAATGCAAATTATATTAGCTGCATGATTGTATGCCTTGACCTCTCTTACCTCCATCTCTTACCTTTGCAGTCTCCTCCAGCAGTACCACAAACCAGTGAAGGGCAACAGAGCCAGAGGAGGCCAGCACATCTATGAGCACCAGTTTAATATTGAGAACAGCTCTGTAAACACAGGTTTAAGAACTGGAATTAGTACACTTCATTGGCTACCATATGAACAAACAGTATGGATGACAGAGTGAAAAGAAAAAAATAAAACAGCGCACTGCACAGCATACAACAGAGAAGCACAGAGACGCAGCACACCCACACCACACTTCACCACTCCAAGACCACTAACACCCCACCAGCCACAAAAAAAAAGACAGCTGCATGACCCACCCACAAGAAAATGGAGCAGCTGGCAGGAAGATCACAAGGATACAAGATCAACAGGGGAAAGAAGGATCTCTCCAAAACTAAACAAACGAACAGAACATCACCCAGAAACTCTGCCTATGAACCCTTCAATGCAGTCAAGGAATCCAACTCCACCACAGAACTTGGTGTTACTTTTTGAAAATTTTGTTAAAAATTAAAATCAAATTAATTACAAACAAATCAATGATATGATGGTTTCTTACCTTTGCAGCCCCGCAAGGGCTCTATATGCCCGATCGTCAGGTGCACCAAGCCAAGCAAGGCCAGCACACCATGCAAGCCAGCACCAGCAAAGGCTCGGCAGAACAACAAACAGGAAGATGCCGGAAGGGATGCGCAGTATTGACTCAGAAAAAAAAAACATAGCTACTCATTTGAAAAGCACCAAGCACAACTACGGCCCTGCAGATGACTAAAAATCCAAAAAAAAGCACCACAAAACCACCACCAAGAGCAGAAACACAATAAGCCCCTAGCACTCAAACAACCTATTACCTAAAAGCTCAGCCAATCCAGTCTTGAAAGCAGAAATAGTTGACAATTCGACAACAGCAGCAGACAGCTCAATCCATATCCTAATGCACCAAACATAGAAAAAAAACTTGCCACATCCACAGAGCAATGGAGCACCAACAGTTTGTGCGGATGTCCCAGTGTTCTACTATCCAGCAACCTCTGAAACAGAATGGACAAATCAAAGACATCCATGTCACAACACAGATCTCTCCAATACTTCATTAGGTCACTTCTGAGCAACCTGCCCTCAATAGAGAACAAATTTAGAGCCATCAGCCTGTCATGTTAGGAGACCTGAGACAGCCCATCCACCTGTTTGGTCCCCCTCCTCTAAACAAATTCAAGCAAATTCACATCCTGGTCATAACCAAGATTTCACACGCAAGAACAGTAGTCATGACTGGGCATCACATGCATCGCAAAAAGTGTGACTATAAAATCTGGGCTTCTGTTCACTGTTGACCTAAACAAATCACTACAAAGACCAGCAGCTCATCACACAACTTCTGACATGCCCATGGAAGTTAAGACCAAAATCCACATGAACTCACAAATCATACTTTTATATCACACAACTTCACACAACTTCTGACATGCCCATGGAAGTTAAGACCAAATCCACATGAACTCACAAATCATACTGAACTTGAAAAAACTCCAGGAAACACATGCAAGAGTGTAAACAGCTTTTGCACCAAAACCAATTCAAGCAAAACCTCTTCTTAAATATAAAACAACACACTTGCTAGGGTTCAATTAAGAAATTCCATGAAGATGCAGTCCAGAATACTTTGTCAAGATTCCCTTGCCAAGCACAAACAACACCAAGAACATTATGACACTGGAAAGACAACCAAATTTTAAAATCATCAGCAAATGCGCTAAACTTAGACACAAGGTTATCTACCAAATAATTACCATACATGAGAAAGAGAATTGGGGCCCAAGACTGAGCTTGAAGAACTCCACTCGTAACATTCCTCGGCTCAATATTTACTCCATCAACGTCAACAGGCATAATTCAAGAATTGAGAAAACTACCAATCCATCTCAGCATAACCTCAGACACTCCAAGAGCCAGCAACTTCAGAAGTAAAATGGTATGGGTTACAACATCAAATGCATTAGAAAAATCAAGCACGGCCATATCCACAGCAAAGCTTGCATCTGAATAGACCAGAAACATCTAATCCTATGTTGAACTAGCCTTCCTAAATGGGAACTGTTTCGATGAAAGGAGCTGGTAAGACTTTAAATAGTCCACTAGCTCAGCACCAACAATCTCCTCCATCAACTTGCAACAAACAAAGGTAAGGCTAATAGGATGATAGTTGAGGGGATCATATCTAGATTTGCTTTTGAAAATTAGAATAATCAATGAACTCTTCCACGCACCAGTGAGCAATCTGCTCTGCAGAAGTGTGATGTTGATAATGAGTGATTGGCTGGCAAGTAGCATGACTGAGAGGAAGTTCACCCAACATCAATCTTTCAATGTATTCAAGATTAATGTGGGTGAAAGTCAAGTTGGGTAGCTATAAAAAGCTGGGCATTTGTGAGTCTCTTACCTTTGCAGCCCCCTCCAGCAGGACCACAGCAAGTGGGGAGCAGCAGAGCTGGGGGAGGCCAGCACAGCCATGCGCGCCAGTATGCTATTGAGAACAGCAATGTTAACACAGGTATAGGAACCGGAATTAGTGCGCACTATTGGCTATCACATGAACCATCCACATGAATGACAAAAACCAAAAAACAAAAATCTAGAACAGCACACTGTACAACAAAGAAGCACACGAAGAAGCAACACATTAGGACAGACACAAACACACAAACACACACCCACACACCACAACCCACCACTCCAGCATCAGACAAATCCAAAGCCAGGACGCCAACATGCTGCAGAAGAACCCACCCCAACCTAAACAAACTCAAACAGAATATCACCCAGAACAGGTAGTAATAGGAGTGAGGAGGAGAAGGAATAAGTTTGGACTGACCTGGTTGAATGTATTGAGAGTTTTGGAGGTCAATACAATGGGGTTGTATAGGGTGACATAATTGCAAGGGTTGGCAATGTAGTGGTGGAGACTATGGAAGGGAGGTATGGCATTCCCAAGAGAAATGACAGTGGACAACCTAGTAGGTTTTTGCATGGAGCAGAAGCTGGTGTTTGGGAATAGCTTGTTTACAAAGCAAGATATCCATGCGCACATATGAGCAAGGATGGCACATGGTACAGAAGTGGAGAAAGCACTAAAAGAATTTGTGCTGATTTCTAGTAGGGTTGAGGAGGCTGTTGATGAGGAGGTGTTGAGAGGGGAAGGTGGAGGAATGACTGATGATCTACTGGTGGAAGAAAGATTAAGAGTGGAGCAGAGGTGGAAGGATAGTGAAGACAAGTGAGCTGCATGTGGAAAGCAGAGCTGATGAGTTCCAGCAGGCGTTGAAGGAGAAAGATGACAGCGTAACAGGGCAGGACCTGAAAAATATTGAAGAATAACGAGAGTTATTTAGAGATGTATTATTGAGATAAGCAAAAAAAGTGTGCGGTGTGAGATATTGTTGTTGTGGGGTGGTTTCTTACCTTTGTTTCTTACCTTTTCAGCCCCCCAAGGGCTCAGCATACCAGATTCTCCAGTGCACCACATTAGGAGAGGCCAGCACAGCCATACCCAACAGCACCTACAAGGACTCTGCAGAATAACAAACAGGAAGATGCTGGAAGGGATGCACACTATTGGCTTTCAGAGAACACACCCAAAGCCACCTGTATGAAAAACCCTAAGCATAACTACAACCCAGCAAAAAACTATGCAAGCAAAAAAAACTTTCAAATGCATACACATATATGAAGAACAATCAGAAACAAAGAACATAACAAATCACACCACACACTCACCAACATGACCGGAAACCCAACAAGCCCTTAACACTCAAACAATCTATCCCCCAAAAACTCAGCTAATCCTGCCTTAAAAGCAGTAATGGAAGATGATACAACAACAACAGCAGGTAGCTCATTCCATAACCTAATGCAGCAGAACATTAAAAAACCTACCAGCCACATCCACAGAGCATGGAGGCACCCAGAGTTTGTGCAGATGTCCGTGTATTATACCATCTAGCAACCTTTGGAACAGAATGGACTAATCAAAATCCTTCATATTGCAGCACAGAATTCTCCAATACTTTATGAGGTCACTTCTCAGTAGCCTGCCATTAATAGAAAACAAATTCAAAGCCATCAGCCTCTCATGGTAGGACACCTCAGACAGCCCATGCACCTGTTTGGTCCACCTCCTCTGAACAGACTCAAGCAGCTTCACATCATGGACAGACCAAGATTCCAGACACAGGAGCAGTAATCATGAATGGGCCTGACATGCGTCACAAAGAGTGTGACCATAAAATCTGGGTTTCTGTTTACTGTTGACCTGAGCAAGTCACTACAAAGACCCAAACTGCAAAATATGGGGCAAGGCGGCAAGATCTCCGGCAGCGCATATCAAAGCTGGCCAGGCCTTTGTGAGCCTCCAGCAGGGCCTGGCTTCCGTGAGCTCTGGCGGCGCCCAGCACTTATTTTTTGGTGGCCAGCAGTTTGCCACGGTCTAAACCCAGCTCACGTTCCCTGATATGGGTGAACAATCCAACACGGCCCGTTTGCAATGGTCTAAACCCAGCTCACGTTACCTGATTCGCCAGTGCTGGGCTATGTTGGATTGTTCACTCATATCAAGAAATGTAAGCTGGGTTCAGACCATTGCAAACAGGCTGCATTGGATTGTTCACACATATCAGATAATGTGGGCTGGGTTTAGACCAATACAAATGGATTGCAGCAAATTGTTCACCCATATCGGGGAACATGAGCTGGGTTTAGACCGTTGGGCTTGGGTCGCGTCAGATTGTTCCAATATATCAGGTAACATTAGACCAGCAACTCAGCGGCGCAAAGGCTGTGAATTTGGCAATCTCTTTAGAGCATACCAGTGGATCTTGGCAGCACTTATGCACTCTTTGCAGACTGGAAAAAGACCAGCAACTTGTCTCACAACTTCTCTGACATGGCAATGGAACTTAAGACCAACATCCACATGAACTCCCAAATCACACTGAACTTTGACAAACTCCAAATGAGTCTCCCCCCAGGAGTGCACACAGCCTCTGCACCAGGACCAGTTCATCCAGCAAAACATCTTCTTAATCATAAAACAACTCACTCACTAGGGTTCAATGACAAATTCCATGAAGATGAAGTCTGGAATACTTTGTCAAGGTCCCCCTGCAAAGCAGACACACCACGGACATCATGACAATGGAAAGACAAATTAATTTTGAAATAATCAGCAAATGCACCAAACTTAGACCTAAGGCCATCTGTTGAAAAAATAACATATATGAGAGAGCTGGACCCATGACTGAGCCCTGTGGAACCCCACTTAGAACATCCCTTGGCTCACTATTCACACCATCAATGCCAACACCTATAATGCAAGAATTGAGAAAACCACCAATCCACCTCAACACACCCTCAGAAACTCCAAGAGCTTGTAATTTTAGAAGCAAAATGTGATCGGAAAAATCAAATGCTTTTTGAAAATCAAGCATGGCCATATCTACAACCATCAACAGACATAACTACATCCAAATAGACCAGCAACATCTGATTGTCTGTTGATCTAGCATTCCAAAATCCCAAATGTCTGGAAGAAAGGAGCTTCTCACCTTGGTTTCTCACCTTGGTTGCCCCAAGACCACCCCACACCCCAGCAAGGCCAGAGTGCAGAGCATGACAGGAGGCACAAATGCCACAGCACGCCAGACTGCAAAGGTCAGCAAAACAATGGAGCGGAAAAAACTGGAAATTTGTGCTTTAGGCAACTGATCCTACAGCAGTTCTGTTGGTCACAATATAAAACCTACACATTCATATATACACACATATACAGATAGACTGAAAAAAAAAAATACCTACATGCTTACACACACATCCCTACAAATAAATTAAACTTCATCAGCCTAGTCAAAATCTAAAAATTCCTCGTACATCAGATCAGCAAGGGCTT
>SDVV010043020.1:0-10286 GCA_016164225.1 Gammarus roeselii
ATATATTAGTGGTGTATTTTATCGTCAATCGACTCTTATATACCGACAATATTTAGCTAGTGTTTGAATGAACGTATTGCCTTCTGCACCTAAATTTTTGAAGTGTTTTAGTCTCCGTTCTGGGCTTGCTGTCCGGAAGCATGTATACATAGCTGTTTGGTTCACGATATTCCAATGAATTACGTGTTTCGTGGTTTCTCTCTTCTAACTGTATCAACTGGATGTGTTGGGTAAAGTGAGAAACCGTGCAATACAAAACACAGAGACGAAAAAAAAGCTCAATTATCAATACTAAATTGAAAGAGTTGTACAACGTTATTTCCTTATCGGCCCGTGAACTTTCAATTTTGTTCAAACGTATAGCTAACAGAAACTAAACCATTGTATCACGCGTCATTTTTCGCCTCCGACATGATCTGACATGCATAATAATTTGCTACCATTGGCTTCTCGGTTGAAGCTTTGCTGACTCTACCGCGACATGTTGATACGTGCCTGACAACAACCATGGCTCGTAGAAACCATGCAATGTATTTCACACCCTATCTTCCAACCGGATACACATATTGTCTACTTTAATTGTGTAAGCCAGCTTGGCAACATTGATGTAACCTTGATTGGGTTCCTTTATCACTGTTGTCAAGGTCGGTTGTGAAGCTCTGTTTGTGTGTTATCAAACAGAGCTTCACAACCGACCTGTGGGTCAGCTAGCAGCGTAGCTGCTACAGTAGCTGACCCACACCACTAGGGACACTCAACTCATGCTGTGGCATCAACATATTGCGGTCACAACTCATACAGGTAACGCAGTTTAATTTTATTTTCCAGAGTTCACGAACTTATAAAAGCGTGTGACACATCGTCAAGTAACGACGGGAATCACATCTCACATCGTCACTTCAAATATGCCCGGCCCGGATCATATATGCATGTATGGCAGTGGCTCTCATTTATGCATGTATGGCACGGGCTCTCTAATTCAAACAGAGCCACACATGACCAGAAACTCTTTGCTGCCCAGTGTATTAAGCGGATAATCAGAACTAGGAACTCTAACCAATTGTTCTATAAAATATTCCAAAGTCAGATCGCAATATTATGTGTCATCTGGATATTGGTCACATTCAATGTGTACTTTGGATGAACTTACTTTGACATTTGTTCGTGAACTGTTCCGGGAAGGTTGAGTACCTTCGTTCAGCTATGAAAGTACGACGTGCTCTTCCGTACCTACTTGGTCCCATTTACTCGGTTACGTGTTGTGATGAACTCTATAAGGTCGCTTAATGCGATGTGGCATGCTTTTCTTGTCAATGTAAGCACTTTAGATTTGTGTGCATTTACGTGTGGATATCGAATAAACAATTATACCATAACGTTGGTGTAATAAAGATTTATTTTCCTTACTAGCTGTCTGCGCCAGCCAACCCTCCTCAGCAACAGAACTCTCCTCACAGAGCTAGATTTAGACACGTGCAGGCCCCTGGGCAGCCACCGTCGGGAGGCCTCTTACCTAAAAAAACATCTGCGGCGATATGCATATTTTCTTCGCTCAAACGCGTAGCTAAATGAAATTCAGAAAACATATGTTTCTAACAACACTGACAAGTATATTTTAATGTGTTTAGATAAATAATGTGATCAAAATTCTCTTCAACAGTCATACACACAAACCAGAGAGAACGTTTATATTGTTTCAACGCATGGGAAAAATATTCAAACATATAAAAAATCTAAAAAAATAACGTGACTTAGATGTATTACTTCATAGGTAAAGTTGTTTTATTTTCGTTGGATTTCTGGAGTTATAACGTAATCGGACATTCATTCCAAGCTTATTTATAAAATTCTTTTCGGCAAGCTCCGTAACATAGGAATATACCCTACTTAGTTCGAAAGTTATCTGATGAATCGGCAACAATAAGTTAAACTCGATAACGCAACTTTGCCACATCCAACCACAGTTGCTTTTGGGGTCTCTCAAGGCTCGATACTTGGCCTTTTGTTGTGCCTGATTTTTGTAAATGATATCGACTGTAACTTACCATAAAATCAAGCAAAAATGCTAATTTACGCGATGATGTTCAAATATTGCTCTCTCGAAAACCGTCAGATCTGAATGCGCTGAAGGACGACGCTGGGACAGCCGTAAGTAATCTGAAATCTTCGTATGATAAAAATGGACTCAAGCTCAACTCTGAAAGAACAAACTGCATCTTGTTCGGCACGAACTCGAAAAGAAAAGCAGTTTTAATGAATTTCTCTATCAGGATAGGCAAATCTGACATACCCGTTGAAGACAAAGTTATAAGTCTTAGAGTATGGTTTGATCCCGATCTTTCCTTCAAACACCACGTAACTACTCTGTGTTCCGAGCTAAATTGAACACGTTTGTTCCTAAACTCCGCAAAAATAGGAATTGGATTTCAATTCAAGATTACTGGTTGTCCCTGATTTAATATTTTCTCCCATCAACTACTGTCTTTCGTTTTTGGGTTAATGCACCAAAACTCAAAGCGAGAAAGTGCAACGTTGTATAAGCTTTGCGGCAAGAATGACATTAGATGGTAACCACAGAAAACGAGATTTCCTTAGTCCTCTCCTCGAAAAATTCCAGTGGCTCAATATCGACAACAAACTGGTACTCCATGAGTCGATAAGAATTCTTATAGATCTTGCAGAAAAACATTCACCCGACAGCCAAAGGCACATATATTCCCGAGGTGAAAAGAACAATCGATTCACAACAAATATTGATATTTTGCACGTTGAACACAGGAAAACAGAAACTGCATGTAGAGACTGGACCTAAAACCTGGAACAACCTCCCAACAAGCCTCAAGAATCTTGAATCGGACACGTCCTGCAAGAATAGGCTTTATGAACATCTATTGTCCGACCAATTCAAAACCGTAACTTTGCCTACAGATATAAGATAAATACATAATACCAATAACTTGAAAATGCATCCTGTTCTTGAACATGTTCGCAAATACCACCACCTTAACACTTAATACTGAGCCACCATCTAATCGATTTTACTCTTAGGATACATATGATTTCCATGTTGCTACTGATCACAACTGTCTCTGCCAATTACCCTGGATGTTAACTGACGTTTTTGTCTTTTTTTATGTTCCAAATGTTTCAATCGTTTCAGTATAATTAAAATACGAGCTCAGTCTTTCGAGGAACGTTGGCAGAGGCGAACTCGATGAGAATATAATTTATCGAATCATTTCTACCATTTACCGTAGCATCTTTGATGATACAATCATTGTCACATAAGCTAATATTGTGCTTTATCTTCTATAACAGAAGTTTATTCATAAGAATTTTGTACTCCAGTATCGAACTTATTCTGATTGTCAATCATTTAATAATTTCCTAGCGGTCATAAAGTGTATATAATCAGTATTATGTGTATATTTTATGTATAACTTATATCGTCGATTCACAGCTTCATGATTCATACAATACTTTAGACCCATCTTTACAATATATTATCGCATTTCGTCATGAAATGTGGATATCTAGTTTTATGTATATATTTTATGTATAATTTATGTCGTCTATTCAACCCTTTATTATTCATATTTTAACCCATCTTTACAATATGTACACGGATTTTCGATTTCCCAACCCCATGTTCTCAGGATTTCCCAGCCCCAGGTATTGTACTATTGATTGCCTAATGCCAGGCATTCCTGAATCTTACCTCAAATAAGACGTTGGCTGTTGATCTTTGGTTATAATATTGTAATTTATAATCTGTTGCATGAAATCAGAACCGGCGGCCCACTATAGATGAGCTGCGACGAATTGAAATTGAACTTTCGTTTACACTAATTCAAATAGTGCTTATAGAATAAGTTTTATGTGTAATATTTAAAAAAATGAAAACACATTGCCCGACGATTGAAATAAATGATTTAATGATAATAATAATAATATATAATTCCAGGGTTAGATTGAGCGAGCAATGAAAAGAGAGCTATGACATTCTTGACCCCAGAAGATATGAACGTTGGACACGAGATCCACTTTTCGAAGAGCATCTCGTCTGGCACTTGCTTCCCTCCAGGGCAGCCCCAACCTATTTGTGTTGATTTTAGAGTCAGTTCCGCCGGGCTGACACATGTGCATCATGTTTGAATTTTGTCGTGTCTACGATTGAACAATATTAAATGTTAGTGGACTATTTATTTGCGTAAACAATTAACTATTGCTACCATTTTAATGGATATTTCATATATGCTAGTTGCCAATTTAATGAACTATTCAGACTCTGAAAAGGAGTAGTTTGCGACAAATTATTCTACTGATAATTAATGTGGCCTACACGAGAGCAAATTAACTATTACTACCAGTACTACCAATTACTACCTATTACTACCGAATTCGTGCTTGTTCACATACTGATTATTAACCGATTATTTTGTGCCTTTTTGTTTCCGACTATTTTGTGTCTTTCTGTTTCAGTCTATTTGGTGTCTTTCTGTTTCAGACTATTTTGTGTCTTTCTGTTTCAGACTATTTTCTGTCTTTCTGTTTCAGACTATTTTGTGTCTTTCTGTTTCAGACTATTTTGTGTCTTTCTGTTTCAGACTATTTTGTGTCTTTGTATTCGTGACAAGTGTGAACATTTACTGTGCTAAGTGCATTAATTAATAATAAAATTAATATTGAAACTAGTAAGCTGAGTGAGTGCGTGCGCCTGCTGGAAGAATGAAGATTCCCCCGGACGACGTCTGAGGATGCCTCCTACTCTGGCGGACTGCTCGGTCTGCTTTGCCAGGATGAGCAGGAGCGCCTTCAGGAACCTCGAGATTCAAGCCGCAGACAACCTCATCTGCCGATTCTGCGAGCTGGATGACAGGCTCGACCAGGTCCTGGAGACCTTCATGGCCTGCAGAGGAGGGACGACGACGTTGGCGAGGACGTGATCCTTTTGGGGAAGGTTTTTGTCATCGAGGAGCAGCTGCGCACTGTCGCCAGTGAGTATGTGGAGATGAGAGAGGAGATCGGCAAGACTTGTGAGTCCGTAGCGGAGGTGAGAGCCGAGGTACGTAAGGTCCAAGAGGACCTTGTTAGTAAGCGTGCTCTAGAGAGTTTAGCTGCAGACATCAGTAGAAACTTACGTTTTGATATGGAGAAGGCTAGTAAGGGCCTGGCGGAACAGACAAGGAAACTAGTAAAAGTTAACGAGTTGGTAGCTCACGCTTTACAGCTGGATGGAGAGGCATCCGGGAGAGGATTGACCGGGGCAACTCAGTTTGATCGCGGAGGAGTCTTGGTGGTCTTGCTCTGACTTTCTGCCGTGACGTCCTGGGAAAGAGTCAGCAACGGCAGCACGCATCCACCCCTAAACCCATACAAGGGCGACCGGTGCTGGATGTGAGCTCTCAACTCGCTTCCACCCCTATACCCAAACCCAGGGTACCTCTTCCCGCCAGGCCAGGAGTTCATCTGAAGGTCAGCAGGTCCAGAACTTGTATCTGCAAAGCAGATACAAGCAGCAGGGCCGGGTTATAAGATAGTTGAGGCTATTCAAGGTCATTGAGCACAAACATAGTAATTGACACGTAAAATTGACTGAGGTGTTCCGCAATTTTTCCGTTATGGGTCTCATCGTGAAAATCAATTCTACTGTTATCATTAAAATGTGTTGTATTCTGGTACCTTCATTTGCAGGGACAGACTGAACGTCGCTGTAATAAGCGCCTCCCAGTGTAGCCAAACCGGACTAAGCGCCGAACGAACCCAGCGCCGCGGCACAGGCCATCCGCTGCACGGACTAAGCGCCGCACGAACCAAGCGCCGCCGCACAGACTATCCGCTGCACGAACTAAGCGCCTCACGGGCTATCCGCCGCACGGACTAAGCGCCGCTTGGACCTAACACCGCAGGCATTTTTACCATCATCAAACCGTACCCAAACCTAATTGAACCCAACCAAACCTATCTTATAGATGCGGGTTCCTAACCCGAAGAGCAATCGCGCGTTTGGGCTCTCGGGCATGTTTTCTAAACCGCGGGGCAACAGTGCGTTTTGAACTACTGGTCATGTTAATTTTCAAACCTGTAGAGCAACAGGGCGTTGCTTGTCCGCGCGGAGCTTGGACCGTGCTTAGCTTAGTCTAAATGGATGCTGATCCGGTTCAGCTTGTTCGTGAAACGCTTAGTTTAACAGCGTCTATTCGCCCCCTCCTCCTTCATTTAATTAGGTCAACTATGGGTGTATTAATGATACGGCAGCGCGCGGTGTAACCTCAGTGCACCTCAGATGAATTGACGACGTTGAAGTCTTTACAGATACAGACACTAAGCCGCATTTCCCAGAAAAGAGGGTGGCCGACGACAAGGAGCACCTCCCACCCTCATACGCCCACACTCGCACAACTTAGCCCTTTCGTGCTAAAGAGTCTGGCCGATAACCCCGCAACACACACTCTGGGTCACGAGTGCAGTTCGAGGATCCGTTGACAGCAGCAGGGCCCGACAGTTTCCACTGGTGTACCCCCGCCTCTTCCTAATAGCTGGACCCCCCCCCCCCCCAACCACGACCATCCCAACAACGGGATGCCAAGGGCGGGAAAGCACATCAGAGCAGCGTCGAAATCTGAAATTCATAACCATTCTCCACTCACGCCTGTTCATTGCTCTCTCGCTACTTCCACATTCATGTCTCTCCTTCCTAACGCCTGTTTCACACCATCCATCCACCCAAACTTCGGTCTACCTCTAGGCCTGCGACCACTCGCTTCCGCATTCATCACCCTTTTTACCAATCTCCCTTCACCCATCCTCTCCATGTGCCCGAACCATCTCAGAACACCCGGATCCACTCTGTCCTCCTACTTCTTCACCTTCCCTGTTCTGATTCGAACCACGTCGTTGGTGATCCGGTCTCTTAGCGTTACTCCAGCCATGCTCCTCAAACAGTTCATCTCGAAAGCACTCAACCTTCTTCTTTCCTATGCTCTCACCCCCCAAGTCTTAGCTCCGTAGAGCACAGTTGGGACAACAACACCCTCATACAGCCCTCTCTTTGCTTCTATCCCCAACGTCCTACAGCTCATTACACTCTTCAGTGCACACAACACTTTACATCCCTCCTTCACTCGCGCCTTCACTTCAGTTTCCACTAGTTCAGTTAACTCCACATGGGAGCCCAGATACTTGAAACACCTAACTTCTTCCAAGAGCTCTCCATTTAGGGGTACACTAATTTTGCTCGCATCGACAGTCCTTGAGCATATCATTACTTTACTCTTACTCACGTTCACTCGAAGTTTCCTCTTCTCACACACTCTACCAAACTCAGACACTAGCCTACATAGCTTCTCCTCTGAAACCGCAACCAGGGCCGTATCATCAGCAAATAGCAACTGGTTCAACTGCCAACTTCGCCCATTCGCTTCCAACAGTTCCAAGCCATGACCCAGCCCACTCGCGTTCACCTCCTTGAACAGCCAGGGAGACATCACGCAGCCTTGTCTCAGTCCCACTTTCACTGTGAACCAATCACTCACCTCGCTCCCCACTCTGACAAATGCTCGGCTGCCAATTTAGAAACTCCGAACCGCTTTCAACAGATGGCCACCTACTCCATACAAACGCAACACCCGTCACAGCGCTTCCCTGTCAATCCTGTCGTATGCCTTCTCCAGATTCACGAAGGCCTAGATCACATTCTTTCCTTTTGCAAGGTATTTCTCACAGACTTGTCTCACTGCAAAAATCTGACCGATACACCCTCTATCACTCCTAAAGCCACACTGTTTCTCTCCAATTACGCAGTCCGTACAGTCTCTAATCCTTTTGAGCAGCACTCTCCCGTACAACTTACCAACAACACACAACAGACTGATACCTCTCGAGTTGCAGCATTCATTTTTATCTCCTTTGCCCTTATATAGCGGAACAATGCAGGCACTGAGCCACTCAATCGGTACCACGCCTGCCACAAAACACAAGTTCAGTAACATCACCAACCATTTGACAGTCGCTACTCCACCCTTCTTCAGGCACTCGGTCGCAACGCCATCCAAACTAGGGGCTTTCCCTGCTTTCATCACCTCCACTGCCTCCTGCACCTCTTCCCTGATAATGTCCGCCTCATGTCTTTCTCCCAAAACTGGTATCCGAGCACCACCACCCACAGCAACAATGTCAGCCTCTGTGTCATCCTCGACAATCAACAACTCATCAAAACACTCGGCCCACCTCTTCCGTACATCACCACTTTCCAACAACAACTGCCGTTTTCCTCTTTCACCACTTCCTCCTTTCCAGTCTCTTCCTTTCCCACCATCTTCACCTCTTTCCAGAACATCTTTTTGTTCTCCTCGAAATCCTGACACAACCGTCTGCCCCACCTGGCATTAGCGTCCCTTTTGGCTTTCCTCACCACCCGCTTCACCTCGTTTCTCCTCTCTTTGTAGCTTTTATAAGTCGCCACCGACTTCACCTGCAACCACTCCTCAAACGCTCATCTTTTCCGTGCCACCGCCAGTTTGACCTCCTCATTACACCACTCGTAACCTTTCCTTCTGCACCCGCCCACACGGCGCGCACCACACACCTTCTTCGCACATCTCAGCAACGCATCCCTCAATTTCTCCCATTCTTCCTCCACACCTCTCGGGTCCTGTCCTCACGTTGTTATATTCTTCCATCAACGCCTGCTGAAACTCCTCGGCTCTACTTCTCACATTCAGTCCACTCACTTTCATTACTTCTCTTCCTCCTCCCACTCGTTTGTTGACCTTGTACTTCTGCTCCACTCTTAATCTACCTTCCACCAGCAGATGGTCAGACACTCCTCCACCCTCCCCTCTCAACACCCGCATATCCAACAGCCGCCCCACCACACTCCTCGATATCAGCACAAAATCCATCAGTGCTCTCTCCACCACTGCACCACGGGCCATCCTTACCCATGTGTACTTGTGGCCAACCGATCACTCAACATCAAGACCACACCTTCTCGTGCCCAACCTTCCTCCACACCAGACTTTCTTCCATTTACCACACCAAACTCACATTCGCCCTTACCTTTCAATTTCGTCTCACTCAGCGCCATCACATCAAACTTCCTCCTCACAAACATCTCACCAATCTCTCTCCTCTTTACCTCATTCGTACTACAGCCACGCACGTTCAGCGACCCTAACAATAGGGTTCGGAGAGGAGTGAGCCTCTCCTCCCCCCGTTCGTCTTGCCGTCTTTGAGGAAGGGTTTTACAGAAAACGGAATTCCTAGCCCTTCCGCTTCGCCCCTTTTAGTCGCCTTTTACGACACGCAGGGGTTACGGTAGCACGATTCTACTCCCAGCTACAGGGAGCTCTTTTAGTCGCCTTCTACGACACGCGGTGGACACGGTAGCTAGATTCTAACGTCCCAGCTTCAAGGCTAAACAATAGGATAAAATCAATTATTTGCAGTCTAAAAACAACACGTGGTTGGTTACGAATCTTCAATATCATGAACAAGGTAACAGGCCAAATCATGAACAGGGTAATTTTTCAGCGGACGCGACTGGTATAATGGATGCTGGACAAGGTGCGCACATTGAAATGAACCTAAATTTGATGTGACTATCAATCAAACATTTTGTTGTGTATGTGTATTGAAGCATATCACAGACCCAGCAATGTTCATTTACCAAAGTGCATACGAGCAAGTGTGAACATTTTATCATCGACAGTAACTCCTACACACGCTACGAAGCGGTAAGCAGAGATTATTCAATCGTAAACAATGACAAATAAACGGTCAGTCAAGCCGCAAAGATGAGAGGAAGTTCAATGTGGAAATTCTCGAGCCCCTCTGCCTTGGATACAAACATTAATTCAGAGAAAACAAACTTGGTTAACAATAGGGGTCAGAAAATTGCAGCGTATCGAGTCCCAACAAATCGTAAAATACTGAACTGGACAACAAAACGAACATCAAGCGACGTGCTTTTGGTACACACTGCACCATGCAGTCATAGATTAAGTTTTGATGAAGTCCTTACGAGTCGTAAAAAAGACGCACGGTACATAATTAGTGACAAAGTCAATGGAAAGGTTCCTTATCGTCTGTTAGCACTGAGCACTGAATTTGAGTTCACGAGGCAGAGAGAAACGTATTTGATTGGCCATTCTAAATCCTTGTAGCGAATGTGGAAATGGCTTATTAGAACCTGGTGTACGAGTCCTGGTCACGAATCTCTGACAATTGCTAGCTTTGCACGTAACAACAGTCAGCTAGTACGTCAACAACAATAATTTATATAT
>SDVV010043021.1:0-10286 GCA_016164225.1 Gammarus roeselii
CATGCGATAAAGTGTTCGTTGCCCTACAGCCGATCAAGGGATATTGTCATTGCTTGCCAGTGTTTCAATGGCAGCACTCATCGCTTTGTCCGTTGCAGGGAAAGTGAGGATGAAAGTTATCGCAAAGGACGTTCATTCAATTCTCGGAAGGAAAATTTAAAAAACAACGTTTGAAATAAATTTCATTGGTTAATGCGCATAGATATTTAAAAGAATTATACTCTTACTTTTTAATCACATGACGTCCATGCATTCTCATTGCTTTTTATTAAATTGCAATACACGGGAAATGTCAATGCATTTCTGAAGCCTGCTTTGAATCAATCAAGAAAATAAAATGGCATCAAGAAGAACACCTCCGCTTATTGCCACGTCTGAACTCATCGAAGTTTGTTAACTCGAACTTGCCCACTCAAGACCATTCCAAGTTCGCTAAGCTGCCCCGAGCTCGCTGTTGCTGGCCTTGAACCAATTATGACAGTCGCAGAGGCGTGATGCTAGAGCCGAGGTACTTCTGAAAATTTTCAGAGATTATCAGACATTCAGTTTGTTCTTTACCGAGACGAATGCTCTCGAAGACAAAGGCTAATGTTTAATTTTATCTCGGGGTAATTTAGTCTCAACCAAACCACTGAAATTATCTTTTAACTTAATGTTTACATAAATAAATAAATATACCTCTTCCAAAATGCTTTATAGAATAAAATTAATAGATTGCGGGTATAATTCTTCCTGGTCCACTCTATACACTGAATGGTCAAACTGGTCTGTTGCATCATTCTATAAATGTTGTGGACAATAGCCTCAGACTGAGCCAAGACAATCATCTATAGACAAGCTAATACATCGGTCAGAGCTCCCAATAATGATCGTAGCACCAAATGCCAACTCGTGTACTGCTTGATTCACATTAGGTAAAGAAGCATAACTGAAGATGATATTGATACTTGCAGGAAGTAAATCAATCGCATCTCTGAACAGACATTCATTACCTCATTAGGCTATCTTCTGGCAATGCCCTGTAAGCGGACCACTATCTGCAGGGAATGTTACTGATTTTTGATAGTTATTTCCGTATTAAATATTCACAGGCAGACGTTACATCAAAGCTACATTTCGTCATCGAAATCTGATAGGCTATGAAGCCGGCTTCGAATATGTAATCAATGCTTGTATTGACAAATTCTAGGCATGACACTTATTTTTTCTCACGACTGCATTTTAGCTCTTGTTTGTCCATTTTCTGCCCCGTTTCCCCATTTTGCATTGACTGCGGTGGAGTCGCGGGGCTTCGATGGCGTTATGGCCGCCATAAACATTTTACGGTGGGGCTTGGCTCGGCCGGGGTGGCCGTAACGGACTATAATTGTAGAAGGCAGTAAACTGACTTGCAAACGACGCCGGTGCATAGCAGTCTGTTATGGTAAGAAACGCCTCCTCGAAATGAACTTAGAACTAGGAGGCTTTTGTGAATAGTAGTCGGGTATGGGAGGGAAACCCATTGGAATTAAATCTAAGCGAGGGCGACGTTCTTGCATGGCAGGTGGTGATGGTAGGAAATGCCTCCTCGCAGAACACTTCGGAAAGAGAGACGTTTGAGAAGAGAGGTCGGTTATGTTATGGAAGCCCAATGGAAGTAACAGGACGACGTTTGTTCATGTGAGTCTGTTATTGTAAAGAATGGTTGTCCCAATAGACTTAATAGACGGGGATGCTAGTGCATAAGAGTTTGTTAGGGTAGGGAATCCTTCTGAAAGTCGGCTTGAGAGAGGGCGAATGAGGTGCATGTGAGTCAGGTGTGGAAGGGAAGCCATCCGCATACAAGTACACTTGAAAGATGGCGACGTTTGAGCGAGGTAGTGGGTTACGGTAGCAAAACATCTGAAAGTAGACTTAGTAGAGAGCTTCAACTGTGCATGAGAGTTTGTTATGGAGGCTAACTTTTGGAACAGCACTATTTGAACAATGAAAAGGTAGTAGGTTTGTTGAGGCTTTTGTTCAAGCTTTATTAGTCGTGTATGGCACCGCCGATAATAAAAGGTGCACTGTAGTGGGCTTCACATAGTGAGACTCAAGCGGTGATTAGGGAAATAGTTTTAATCTAAAGAACAAACAAAAAACATCCCTTACTCATTAATATCTGGACTACATCCCGATTCAGACGCCCCAATCAATCCACGTGCGGTGGAAGATATTACCAGTACAAGTATGTAGTTAATATCGTTTCTTAATTATCACTTATCATGTCTTGATTTATGTGAACTTTTTTGTACGAAGAAACCCAACTGTCCGCCTGTGAACAGTTCACTAATAGAACCACGCTCGTTCTCATCTCATAAACCAATCCGTAATAGTAGAAACTTGTATCCCTTAGTTATAACATACTATGTAGAACTATAAGTGAATAGATGCTTTTGATTTGATTTCGGCCTCATTTCCATCAGAGCCTCAACGTGAGTCATAATAGGCTCCTCCGTAGGGCTCAATGATCATGGATTCCCGTAGGCTATCACACCGCTGTGTGCAAGAAAAACAACGCTGTCGAAGTTAAACTATTTGAACATTTCAGCCGTGTCAGACGCACGCACGCTGGTGCGCACAAGAATAACGTTTAGACGAAACGGACCTCCGCTTGCAATCATTTAGCACTTCATGAGTAATATGTATGCGCGCTAGTGCGTACAGGCAGCATCGTCAAGATTGGTATAAGGTTTTCGGTTTTTATATTATCAGGAAAGATAAAGACTCTGATGAAATGAATCGAATCCCCGCCTCCAGCCACTTGAAACTTCACGAGTAATACGCACACCAGTGCGCGCAGATAGTATCGTCGAAATTGGCACAAGGTCCACGGCTACACGGACTAAGTCAGCTCCGTCAGCAACGCAACACGAGGTTCACAGCTACGCGGTCCCGTTAAATTACAGTAGTTTTCATTTTTCAGGCAAGATGAAGATTCAGACAAGACGAATCCCCTCCTACAATCACTTAGTACTCTTCAAGAGCAACATGTACGCACGCTAGAGCGCACAGGTAGCATCGTCGAGACCGGTACGAGGTTTAAAGCTACACGAACAGAGTCTGCTCCGACAGCAACGCATTACAGTACATTTTATTTATTTGAGCAAGATAGACGAAATGAACCCCTCACGCCTCCAATCGTTTAGAACTTCAGGAGTAATATGTACGCACGGTAGTGCGCACAGGCAGCATCATCGAGTCTGGTACAAGGTTTAAGGCTACACGGACAAAGTCAGCTCCGGCAGCAGCGCAATACAATGTTTACAACTACACGGCCTAGTTCGTATGTATTACAATTTTTTTTTTCGGGAAGATAGAGACTCAAACCAAACGAATACCCACCTCCACCCCCTCAGAACCTCAAAGAGTAACATGTACGCACGCCAGTACGCACGGGTAGTATCGTCGAAATTGGTACAAGGTCCACGGCCTCACGAATCAGATCAACTCCAACCGCGACGCATCACAAGGTTTATAGTTACGCGGCAAAGTTCAACCACCGACATTAAATAAGGTCCGCACACGCGCGAGCGAGCACAGACTGAAAAAAAAACGTTTTTTTTTCTCACAAAATCACAAACAGGAGCTCTCGCAGAAGTATACTAGCGTTATTTTATATGACAGAATTGTGGAACGGTAAGGGGAAGAAAGGGCAGGTTCATCATGGGCTAAAAACTGCTCAGATTTCTATCATCGCACTTATTGTTTAAGGGGATATGGTGGGGAGGAGGGGCAGAAGTCCCTTGGGTCCCAAAAGAGCCCGATGAGCCCCGATGGTTGCCCAAGTCCCCCGGGTCCCCCGAGATCCCGGGTCCATCGAGTCCCTCGTCTCAGCTCATCTCGGCTTGTCTCAAATCATTTCGGCCAGTTTCGACTCGTCACGAACTAATCGACTCGTCTCAACATGTTTCGACTGATTTCAACGCAACTCGACCAGCTTCGGCGCGGCTCTCCCCCTCTGCGTCAGCAACGTTGTTGACTGTAATAACTAATTTCTCTACTCAAGCACTCCGCATATATATATATATATATATATATAAATATATTCCTCTGTGTATGGGTTTTCCAGCGTAGGGAGGGGGAGGGGGGGGGCAGAGGTTCCAAGATTTAGAGGGGCTTCGAGAGGGTCCCACAGAATCTCATGAGGGTCCCACAGGATCTCAAGAGTGTCCCAAAGGGTCCCAGAAAAGTCCAAGTGGACCCCCTCAAATCCTCCAGGAGTTCCAAGTCCCCGGGTTCCCGAAATCCCGGGTCCTCCGAGTGCCGCGGGTCCCACGAGTACCCCTCATTACCCCTCATAAACAAAGTAAAATTAATCATCACAAAAAAGGGCAGAAATAAATAATCGAGCTCACGAAATGAGGAAGAATAAAATACTAGAATCATGTGTTAATGATCTATGAAATGAATAAAATCATCCATCCACCCCAAAATAGATACTGCTAAGAAGTCCTCTTAACAATTTTATTTTGAATATTCCTTAGATCATTGGTCTTGATGCATGGTTTCAATGGAGGCATTTCCTTAAAAGTTTGTGATCAGGAGGAAGGTGTATTGCGTACATAAGCAAAAGAAGAGGCCTTGTTCAGTTCAGTGTTGAGGAACGTACTATTACACACCGACTTTTATAAGTTGATTGCTTGAATGTAGCATCAGATATCAATTGTTTCAGTTCTTATATCCTTCTACTGTTCACACGGAGTCATCCTTCATGACCGTCGTTCATGCGGTGAAGATCATTCTGCAGGTATGGGTGAGGGCCTCCAAAGTACTGTTTCCCATTTAGGCCGTATACTGAACTTTTTCGAGTCTTGCCTGCAATTTTCCCGTCACATTTCCAGGAAACTACAGTGCTTCCAATGATACATTCCTCCTCTATGCCTTCTGCAGCACCTCATTATGCAGGACACTGTATATAGGGACGAGCAAGATGGACTATAGTTGGAAGAACAAGGCGGTCTCCAGATGACAGACGTGTGAAATGCCTATTAACTGGCTGACGAGTTCAAAGTCTTTGATAGCTGTCTGTATCGACTAAAAAAAGGTTGTGCATTTGGGAGGTGATCAAAGGCAGTAATCAAATGCCTTGGTATACAGTATACTATTTGTGAACAATATGATGGTAGTTTAGTGCTTCGGAATGTGTCGAAGTAGTTCATATGATCCGTTGGAAATAAGCCTATATACGTCTCCATTCATCGTATACAGAGAGCGGATTAATAACATGTGCGGTCGATCAAAATTTGCAGCGGTGTGATGTTAAATTTAAAATTCATCGGTTCAAATAGGAAAAGAAAAAAATAAGCGTTGAAAGAATCTTAATCAACATTATTATGTTTTCCAAACAATAAATAATTTAAAAGTTTGCTAGTGCGAGTTATTATAACATCAAAAACTGTTTATATAAGCTGTAATATTGCTCCGAGTGTCCTTTATAGCACCGTTCAAATCACTATGGTTCTAAAGTGGTCATGTACCACTTCAGCCATGGAAATACAAGTTTCAAGACCCGCCAGCCAGCTGCAGCTACTACTGCTGCCACATCAAGCACCGCATCAGGGAGAGTGGGCGTTTTCTTGAGGATGGGAACACGACTTTCTATTCCTACTGCATCCATAAATTTGCATGCCAGTCGCTGCAGCTGCGGCGCGGAACGGCCATTCCCTTTGCACGATATTTTGCTGGTATTTGCTGGTGTCCAAAGAAAGTGTTTATGTTGGTGTCAAAAGAAAGTGGTAATGCTGGTGTCCAAATATAATGGCGATAAACAATTAAAGATTGTGTTTCGAAATGCTGAATATCTAGTAATATTTTTGTATGTCTGAACAAACAATGTTCATTTTCGGGCTTTAGCAACGGGGAGAATATTTTACGCTCTACAGCTTCACTCAATATACGAAGAATAATCCACCTAGTTTTAAAAGGTGTAATAGATCGACCTCTAAAAAAGTCCTGATTAGTTCATAATCCTATTTCTGAACCCATTATCAATTATTCAGACTCTAAACATTGAATTGAAGTTATGAAATGTCGAATGTCAAGATGTGTGCGTTAACTTCCAAGAATTAACATATAAAATATTACTGATGATATTGCGGTTGTGGGTTGAAATTCACTTCGAGGTTTCGCGTATCCTGTATAATTTATGTTCATAATTTATGTTCATTTATGTTCCTTCATCGACATTCCGACGCTATTTTGAAAGCAGATATTCCTAGACAGTCGGAACAAGAAACCCCATTGCATAAATACCCGGATCATTAATGAAGTAGGATCCTGACTAGGAGTGACGAAGCTTCGAACGAGTAGAGGAAATCATTTTGTATTGTACACCACAGCTTTATTATGAGATTTGAATGTATGAGTATTACAGTATTGCATCCTGTATTGTTTGGTACTTCTGGTCTTCTCTCTGCTACTGGTCAGGATTTGTTGAGTAGATAAGATCGTTAATGCGTCGGGTTGGCAACAAACCATAGAACAAAAACCTACTAGTTGAGAGTGTTGTGTATGGATAAAATTATACAAAAGAAGGAAGAGCACATCCACTTTCTCCTCAATTACCCTTCGAGTTAGATTAACACAACGAATCATTTAACCAAGTGTATACATAGAATGACTAACACGGATGTGACCAGAACAGCTGTTGAAATGTCGATGATGATTTTGATGTCATGACAATTTACTGGATGTGGCACGTACCGTAACATATTCAAATCATGAGTTGTATCGGCACTTACCGTTACAATTTGAACTTTAAAGTTTAAAAAAGAACCGAACCCAATCCCGATCATTAGGCCACGGGTTAAACATGTCATTTGCGCACCAGACCAAAGTGATGATCGAATGGTTAGGTGGTGTTGAAGTTGCCTACCTCCTGACTAATACCGTTGATGAAGGTAATACCGTTGATGAAGGTAAGCACCAGACCAAAGTGATGATCGAATGGTTAGGTGGTGTTGAAGTTGCCTACCTCCTGACTAATACCGTTGATGAAGGTAATACCGTTGATGAAAGTAATACCGTTGATGAAGGTAAGCACCAGAACACAGTGATGATCGAATGGTTAGGTGGTGTTGAAGTTGCCTACCTCCTGACTAATACCGTTGATGAAGGTAATACCGTTGATGAAGTTAATACCATTGATGAAGGTAAGCACCAGACCAAAGTGATGATCGAATGGTTAGGTGGTGTTGAAGTTGCCTACCTCCTGACTAATACCGTTGATGAAGGTAATACCGTTGATGAAGGTAATACCATTGATGAAGGTAAGCACCAGACCAAAGTGATGATCGAATAGTTAGGTGGTGTTGAAGTTGCCTACCTCCTGACTAAAACCGTTGATGAAGGTAATACCGTTGATGAAGGTAAGCACCAGACCAAAATGATGATCGAATGGTTAGGTGGTGTTGAAGTTGCCTACCTCCTGACTAATACCGTTGATGAAGATAAGCGTGCTCGACATCAATCAATAAAGAATATTAGCTGATCCGACATCACTCGGTAATGAAGAAAAGCTCGTTTGATATCCCTCGATAACGATGATGAGCATGCTGGGAATACCTTGTGAGTAAAGACTGGCCCGCGCGCCATAAGTGACAGTGAAGAAAGATGTTTCAGCTCCTCATCAATTGGTAATAGAAATAAGTTGCACGACACTGTTCGATAATGACGATTTCTTCGTACGACATCTCTTGTTAACCAAAACGAGCTTGCGTGACATCACTTGTTACTGGCGTGACCGCGCTCGACATATTTTGTTGTGACGTGAGTAAGCTCGACAGCACTCGTTAATGACGTGATCGTGTTCGTCATCATTCGTTAATGACGAAGACGTGCTCGCCATCAATCGTTAATGACGTGAACGTGCTCGTCATTTTCCGTTAATGATGTGAGCGTGATCATCATCACTCGTTAATAACGTGAGCGTGCTCGCCATCATTCGTTAATGACGTGAGCGTGCTCATCATCACTCGTTAATGACGTGAGCGTGCTCGACATCACTCGTCAATGCCGTGAGCGTGCTCGAAAACACTCGTTAATGACGTAGGGGTGCTCGTCATTTACCTTTAACTACGTGAGCGTGCTCGCCATCATTCGTTAATGACGTGAGCATGCTCGTCATCATTCGTTAATGACATGAACGTGCTCGCCATCATTCGTTAATGGCATGAACGGGCTCATCTTCACTCGTTAACGACGTGAACGTGGTCGCGATCATTCGTCAATGACGTGAGCGTGCTCGTCATCATTCGTTAATGACGTGAGCGTGCTCGACAACACTCGTTAATGACGTGAGCGTGTGTTTCGTTATTCAACACTTACAGGTGGTGTTAGGTTTAAATTAATACACGATACGGTTTTCATATTATTTTGAATAATAAAACGCAAACACATAAACGGGGTAGCTTTGTGTCAAAGGTGTACGGATAATGTTGTGAGTCAGTGATGATGAAGTAAATAATATTGAATAGTGCGCGAACACCGCGGCTTATATTCGTAAGCGAGTGAAAAGACAGAGACGGTGCGATTGTGAACAAGATGTGTTCCCTGCTATCCATGTATACACACTGCCAAATAGACCTAAAGTGCCCGCAAGGTAGGCGTGCCTGATCTAAAATATAGGCACAAACTGTCCAATGAGGGGACGGCCCTACAGTTCACTAAACTCTATAGGGGCGTGTTATCCTAATTCTTTGATCGTTATTGGCCAGGCTACTGATTGCGTGGGGTCGCAGACTCCGCCCTAAGATTGTATCATACAAGGCTACGCAGACAAAGAGTTCGTAATTGAGAATAAACACCTAGTTCGCTTGTTATATTATACCGTGCACACAACTACTGACCTCCTCGCTATGACAGGCAGGCACAAATAACCCCCACTTGACGACGGTTCTCGGACGAGTAACCAAATCTGAGGGCACACATCTGTTTGCTGAAGGAAGCACTTTCGGGAGATGACAGCCCTACCCAGCTGCTCGCGCCGGGAGAAACTCGAACGTTAGCTAAATATAATAGGCGTAAAAGAAAGTGTTATAACACGGGCTAATCCATACTCATTAATGACGTGAGCGTGCTCGCCATCTTAGTTAATGACGTGAGCGTGCTCGCCATCTTAGTTAATGACGTGAGCGTGCTCGCCATCTTTAGTTAATGACGTGAGCGTGCTAATCATCACTCGTAAATCACGTGAGCGTGCTCGACATCTCTTTAATGACGTGAGCGTGCTCGAAAACACTCGTTAACGACGTGGGGGTGCTCGTCATCATTCGTAAATGACGTGAGCGTGCTCGACATCACTCGTTAATGACTTGAGCGTGCTCGCCATCATTCGTTAATGACGTGAGCGTGCTCGACAACACTCGGTAATGACGTGAGCGTGCTCGACCCCACTCGTTAATGACGTGAACGTACTCGACAACACTCGTTAATGACGTGAGCGTGCTCGACCACACTCGTTAATGACGTGAGCGCGCTCGACCACACTCGTTAATGACGTGAGCGTGCTCGACCACACTCGTTAATGACGTGAGCGTACTCGACATCACTCGTTATTGAAGATATGCTTGCTCAACGTAATGGACGATCATCTTGTTCAATATCAATCTCACTAATAAAACTATCACTGCATTACCCTTGCCATAACTCAATGTTATCAACAGCAGCCTGCCCTCACAAGCAATCCTCGCTTCGTCCTCGCACGGCATAATATTGCAGAAGTCGTGCTAGCACGGCGCCCACGCTTGCACGACAACACGTATAGTGACCGCTATAGTTCCATTTGCGTCTGCCGTCGCGCTAATTCAGGGACATAATGACGTCATCGTCAGGACACAGTGTCAGCAACTGTTCCATTAACACGCCTCTGAAGTGTTACACTGGAACTGTTGGACTTCACAGCAGCGGACACAGATGGCATAGTGCGGGCACTGTGGGACAGTCATCGGGTGAATATGACAATAAACGGGCACAGATAACTCATATGCTACAGTGTATGTACAGCACAGATGGCATTTATCGGATCAGGTGCAGGGATGGGCACCGAGGACATTCATCGGACAATTGAGCAATGGCACATTCATCGGACACTGGAGGATGGACACAGATGGCATTCATCGGACACTGGGGGATGAACACAGATGGCATTCATCGGACACTGGAGGATTAACACAGATGGCATTCATCGGACACTGGAGGATGGACACAGATGGCATTCATCGGACACTGGAGGATTAACACAGATGGCATTCATCGGACACTGGAGG
>SDVV010043022.1:0-10286 GCA_016164225.1 Gammarus roeselii
ATATATTTTCACTTTGCTTGTTACAAATCCTGTTATATCGATTAGTTTCAAGTAATGTTCGGTGATCGCTCGTTAGTAGACTGTAGAATCTAAAATGTTTATGTAAGCTTCCCGCCTATGTCAGTGATTGTTATGGGTGTTAAAGAATAAGCAAGTTTTCTGTATGGTTTTAATGTCAGAATAAGATTTTTTTTGTAGTGTTGGATGTGTTGCTCCTACCGTTTTCGTCTGTTAAAACGAGTATTGAATAAATCCACTTCAACAAATATACTACAGATCTGTGATGTAAGGTCCGCAGTCAACAAGATCTAGGATATGAATCATGTCCAAGGTACATTATTAGCGAAATATATATCAATGTATGACAACATAGATCATATATCAATGAATGCAAAAAGGGTTATCATACACTGCCAAATACATTAATACCTAGGCAACCTAACCTAACAGTCATTCTAACTAATAGTTATGTTTTTGTATTCAAGTTTGACGCATATGTATGGTATTGATATGTATGAAACTCTCCACGTGGGCTGTATATTTACCGTATCAAAAGCAGTTTGGATACATTTCTCCAATTTGATCCAGCAAATATCCTTATGCAGATGTTTAGATTTCAGAATTTTGATCGATATCTCTGTTACATGTTTGGATGAGACTCAGCAGGTAGGATTCAAGAGAACTAATGAACTTCAATTTGTTACACTTTTTTGATGTGGAACAGTTTTACACGATATAAGGTTCAATGATCTAGTCATCCTAACCAACTTAACCAATATTTATATATTGTCATTCAAGTTTTGGAGGTTATGTATGATATTTAGCCAATATTTTGTGCAATGTACACATCAAATCCCATCCACACGGCTCTACTTTACGTAGCTTTTTTTGTAACGTTACACACCAGGTATACACATATACTTTTACATGCATATACTGGGGCGTTAGCGTCACAGTGTTGGCACATGTGTCGACACAATGCATATTTACAGGGTCGTTAGCCTCACTGTGTCGGCACATGTGTCGACACAATGCATATTGTATCATCGTTCGAGATTTTTCCTGCATACATATGATACTTATTCAATGATCTATGAAATATTCATATCAAATCCCCCCACATGGCTCTACATTTTGATCTATCATTTGCAGTTTTGATATACACTTTCAATTTTGATCTAGCAAATTTTATCCATTTTCATGTGCAAATAATATCGCTTGTTTAAATTGTTATTAATTTTTTTTATGATTCTTGATTTTACATGTTATTCACCCACATCAAAACCGAACCTAACCTATGTACGGTATTCAGTCATTGTTATATGTATATGAATATTATAGTGTACATATGTGAATGTGTATGTTCAACCGTATGTACGTGTCACATGAGTTAAAAATGTGAAGAAAAAAAAACATTTTAGAGGGATAATACGTTACTCAAGTAGCCAAGTTATCACTTCAATAGACCGACTTGGCTCTGTCATCACTCGAAAATTTGAAATTTCATTGAAATTTCGATTTATTTTTATCCATTTTTAACTCATGTAACACTTACATACAGTTGAACATACACATTCACATACGTACCGAGCCCTATTCACATACATACATACATACACAGTTGATGACCTAGGTGAGCAATGTCAGGCCTAATGTTCTGCGAAAAACAACATTTAACCAACTTATAATAGCTAGCTGCATACCGAGAATGGAGTCAGTGTTACGTTGAGATCAAGCGGAGACACACGTTTCGTCATAGAATAAACAGAAACAAATATACATATATAAAAATGTGTTTGCAAGTGTTGGAAGAAGAAATCTTCGAAGATGATATGAGTCGAATCGAACAATTATTGACTAGTGTTGAAAATATCAGTTACTTCAGAATGGGTTAAACAAGAATCGAATGAGTGGGAGATATCATTCATATATGGATGCAGGAAAATGGAGATTGGCTTTGAGTAACTAATGTTGACGCGTTTCAGTCGTAAGTAACAAAGTGTAGGGAAAGAAAAAAAGCAAATCTCGAAATTGATATGATCCAAGTGGAAAATCATCATCATGACTGTAATAAAGCTGAGGTGGTGGAAAACAAATTATACATATGAACATAAGAAAATCTATATCGTATGCAAAATTTTTCAATGCTGAAGATCAGAATGACTTTGAATTGGAGAAGTTTAAAATAATTAGGTTCAAGAAGAAGAAGCAAAACATTCGTGGACTCGCGGGCACGGAACAGCCTTCGGTATTCGCATCACAGCTATGATAGAGTGTATGAAGGATTTTGAGATAAAACTGATATATAGTGATGATGGGGATTGTTGTATGTACAAACCATGTTGTTTCAAATCAAAAAACGAGGTAGATGTCATTGAGTTGCCAGCGAGGTCTGTAAATAATGCCAATAAATACTAATGAAACTATGTAACTCCTCAATGAAATGTTTATATTATCCTAACTCAAAAGTTAAGTAATGAATTGCAAGCATCGCGTCAGTCGGACGTAACGTCGAATTGTCGAAATCAGTAGAAGAATATGTTCCAAGGCATCTCAAGAGAAATGATCTAGATCTGTTACAGATTGGTAGGATATAAATCAGGGTCCAATCAGATCTTGAAACGAAGTCGTCGTCAAGAATATGAAAATTATAGGCAAGAAAAGGTAAATCAGAGGTTCAAGTCGTCATAGGTTGTAGAACCAAGTGGAGATATTGAAGTAAACAAGAAAAAATATAGTGTGAGACCATGTATTCGTTTGTATGAAACTGGATGCAAATTTGAATTACTTGTAGCATTCAATCCATCCAAGGTTGAAAATGGGACCTCTCTGCTAACTAATATGGGTCAGGAGTGACAACGAAATAAATAACATGTATGTTAAAGTGATATCTAGAGTCCTCAGGCCACCTTCATATGTATATATCAATGACTGAATACCGTACATAAGGTTAGGTTAGGTTTTGATGAGTGTGAATAACATGTTAAAGTGATGTAGAATTGTGTCAAATCAAAAATAATATGCATTACCTTTAACATTCAAACCCTCTAAGTTTGTGAATGTGTCCTTTCTGCTAACTAATACGGGTTGAGAGTGACAACGAAATAAATGACATAAATGTTTAAATGATATTTAGAGTCGTTTGGAGGGCTTCATATGTAAATAACAATGACTGAATACCGTACATAGTAGGTTAGGTCATATTTTGATGGGTGTGAATAATATGTAAGATCAAGAATCATATGCAAAAGGTATAACAATTAAAACAAACGATGTAATTTGCATATGAAAAAGGATGAAATTTGCTAGATCAAAACTGAAAGTGTATCTGAAAATTGCAAATGATAGATCAAAATGGAGAGCCATGTGGAGGGATTTGATATGAATATATCATAAATCAATGAATAAGTATTATATGTATGCAGGAAAAATCTCGAACGATGACACATAATTCATGGTTAAATTGGTTAGGTTAGGTTAGAATGCCTAGGTACTAATGCATCTGACAGTTTATGGTGTCGACACATGTAACGACACAGTGATGCTAACGACCCTGTATATATGCATTATGTCGACACATGTGCCAACACAGTGAGGCTAACGACCCTGTATATGCATGTTAAAGTATATGTGTATACCTGGTGTGCGACGTGAAGAGAGCTACGTAAAATAGAGCCATTAAAAGGGGATTTGATACGTACATTGCACAAAACAATGACTAAATATCATACATAACTATCAAACTTGAACGAACTTGAAAATTATTGGTTATGTTGGTTAGGATGACTAGATCTTTGAATCTAATATTGTGTGAAACTGTTCCACACAAAATTAGTGCAAACAAATTGAAGTGCATTAGTTCTCTTGGATCCTACCTGCTGAGTCTCATCCAAACATGTAGCAGAGATATTGATAAAATATATAGAATCTAAAGATCTTCATAAGGATATTTGCTGGATCAAATTGGAGAAATGTATTCAAACTGCTTGTGATATGTTATACATACACCCAAGCGGAGAGTTTCATACATATCAACATCATAAATATGCGTCAAATTTGAATAAAATACATAACTATTTGTTCGGATGACTGATAGGTTAGGTTGCCTAGGTATTAATGTACTTGGCAGTGTATAGTAACCCATATTGCATTCATTGATATTCGATCTATGTTGTCGTACATTGATATATATTTTGCTAATTATGCACATTTGACATAGTTTATATCCTAGATCTTGTTGACTGCGGACGTGACATCACAGATCTGTAGTAAGTATGTTAGAGTGGATTTGATCAATATTCGTTATATATGACGAAAACGGTAGGAGCAACACAACCAGCACTACAAAAAAAAATCTATTCAACCAGTAAAACCATACATAAAACTTGCTAACTATCTACAGTCTACTAACGAGCGATCACCTAACATTACTTGCAACTAGTCGATATTACTGGACTTGTAACAAGCAAAGTGAATAAATAGATACTTGTAGGCATACAATCTGGTTAAGATTTGTAAAAACTACTGAGTCAAGTGGATAGATTTGATAAGAATAACGGATAAATCATTGAAAAAACATCCAACATAAGTATGAAAACAAGGGAAAAAATTATTCCATGGTTGGATTAGGTTAGGATGAGTTAGGTTTACGGTCATCATCACAAACCTTTAGAGAAAAATGCTATAATGGATATTGTGGACGCTCAAATATGACAGATATTCTGAATTGGAACGCAATCTCATAACAAAGCCTGAAATAATCAATAACTTCTAAGTGAACAACTGTAAATGTATCACAAACATTTATATAAGTAAGACATGCGGGAATAAGCATCTAGTAAAGACATGCGAGCTGTATATTATATTATTGAAGAATTTTTACACTAACTCTCTACACAAATCCGATAGATTATCTCTCCAAGACGACATGGAACCGGACCCAAATGTAACGTCGAGAGGTAAAATATGACAATATTTTGGATCATTACATCCAATTAAGCGTAGTTCATACCCAACATTGCATTTACAGATATATTCCTCTGATAACCAATCAAAACATACAACAACAACTATAAAATAGGTAAATAAGATTCTCTACTCTGCCCTAAGCAGCATTGATTACTATTATATACGGTGTATCCTACCGCACCCAGATTATAAATCCCACTCCAATATCCCACGTGATCTGGTTCATGAATAAGATACTAATAACGTAGTAGCAATACCAAAAATTTCTGACATTTAACACTGAATTTATTAGAATAATGTTATTTTTTACTACGATACCTGTTCGAATTTTAAACAAATTACAAAACCAACTGAGATTCAATATCCATAATAGGACAAAATCGAAGCTCTCTGTGTCATAACAACGATCTCAACAATGCTTTACTAGGTCGCTTCTCAGCAAACTACCAATGATATATAACAAATTTGAAAGCTAACACCTGGTCATGGTACAATACCTGAGACGTACCATGCATCTGTTTAGTCCATCATCTCTAAACAACGTCGAGCAAAGTCACATCCTGGACATAACTAAAAATCTATACACAGGTACAGTGATCAAGAATAGGGCTGACATGAGTCTCAAAGAGTGTGGTCATAAAAATCTGGAAATCTGTCCACTGACGATCTAAGTAAATCACTATAACGATTAGCAGCTTGTCAGATAACCTCCCTAACAAACACATGGAAGTTAAGATCGACGTCCACAATAACTTACAAAATCACGTTGAACTTGGACGAATTCCAAATGATAACCAAAGAATGTAAACCACCTCAACACCAGGACCTCACCATCCAGTAAAACGTTACACTATACACTTGCGAGGGTTCAGTGTCGAAATCCCACATAGATGCAGTACGAACTTACACCTCTTAAACATACATTCCTAAAATTATCGTGGAAAAAATCATACAACAATAAGAAAATAACCATAAAAATAGCCAAATAAGATGCTCTACTCTGCTCTAATTCACATTAAAAATGTAATTCGCTCGGGTATCCCACATAGTAAGTCTGTGTACTTACACAAATAGGCCTAAACACAACGAACTTTTGCCTATGGGAAAAACTCCTCCTAAGTATTGAAGAATGGTCTTACAATAAACATACAATAAGCTAACAGCAAGACCGAGTTTGTAACAAATGGGACCTTCTATATTTATAATAACCACGTCAAACATTGTACCAAGATGTAAGAAGATGTACAAAAAACTAAAAATAAACAACATGTAACTAAATTTGACCTGATATAATGTTCTACATTACAGCTACAAACGTAATATTCCGATTTCGCATAAAATACCCAATACCTTGGATCGAAGATGTAAACTGTACAGAGGACATACAAAACTTAAGGACACATAATAAAACTCTCGAGTTATGACAAAGCAAGAAGATCAATTCTCTATCATACCCGAAACATACATTAAAAACCGTGACGAACGAGTAAAAAAAGCATGTAACCAACCAAACAACTGACGTGAATAAGATACCAGGAGATGCGAGCAACCTACGCAGAAATCTAAAGTAAAATGCGAGGGGTACTTCCACACAAACACGCTATAGTATATTCAAAATCTGATAAAATTACTCCACAACTAAGTCCAAAACACGATTAAATTAACATTTCTTTAACTAAAGTAGCGCCGACTTAATCGTAACAGAATATTATATATACATTCAAATACCAAAATGATGCAATAACCGACCAAATATGCCAGAAATAGTTGGCTACATGGACGATGCAAACCTATAATACCCTAAATTCCTATAACTGTATGAGATAACTATTCAAAATTCAAAAAACACTACAAATCCAACATAGATCAACCGATCATTATTAGGTATACATAACACAATATAAAAACTTACAATAAATCCATATCGTTCAGGTACTCTTGCTATTGGAATACCGCGGTAATGGAACGCCGATATATCTGGTTCAAACTTGGATAATGATTCATGGGGTAGATAGATTCTCGTAACGAAGCTGCTACATCAACCTAAAATACAGACATCAACTCGCCAACTACCAGACTAATAAACCATACTATTCCTTTAATACACAGACCATTGCGTGAAATTCAATATCAGGCTGGTAACAAGATATCCAACCGCTAACAACCCGTCCAAACAACCTCCGAATGAGTCAATTATACCCCAACCAGATAAGAATACAAACATGTATGTACAAAAAATATATAGAATTATAATCCAGACATAAATAAATAACGAAACATTCACTCAAATACATCAAACATGCCACGGAAATAACTGATAAGACAAAGAACAGATATGAGCAAACTCACCTAATTTGCCAAAGTGCAGCTAACTTTTTGCCAAGGGGATCCCTACACCCCATCCTCCAGAAACTTGTTATAACACTATCCCTGCCAAAACCGATTAAATATATATATATAGCGAGCAACAGTTAGTGACCAATTATACCCTAATACAACCATCTAAAGAAGAAAAACCTATATAAATACAACGAACATCAAGAATATAATAAAATAATACTGTTCAAAACATAAAAACTGCCAATCTAGCCAGCAAACTTTCGCGTCGCCCGTCTTCGTGTCGACCACCTTCCCTTCGACGGTCTTCGCGTCGACCGCCTTCCGCCGTTTGAATGTTTTGGGCAAATTCCCGTAACCGGACAAAATCCGTCATTGCATGAGATATTTACTCACTGTCGATCATTACTTCAGTATTAATCTGATTTATTTCATGTAGGAGTTAGTTATTTGCTTCGATTTCTGATCATCTTTGTTTATTTCGTGGCTTATTTTGGCTAGAACTTCCTACATGTAGGTGTAGACGTTCGTGGAAAATTTTGAAACTACTTTTTATACGTAAGGTTTTTTGTTGTGTGTACTGATTTACTTTGGTAATTAGATTTCAATGGGAATATGTTGCTTTAATTATTGTATTAGTAGGAATTATTGGTAGGACTATAATAATAATAATAATAATAATAATAATAATATTAATAATAATAATAGACTTCATTGAAGCACTCGATGATTCAATAATGATTACTTAGAAACAAGTTTGACATCATTCCTAGCAATACATTAGAATTGTGCACGAAAAAAAAAACATACATGGAGACGAGACAGAGTAGGGCTGCACTACGAGACATAGATTCCTAAATTGAGTCGGCGACACGCGCGACTGGATACATTTGTATGTCCCTCTCCCACATGACTATGTACTGTATACAATGAAGCTCACTTTTTGAGAAAGCAAGCACAAAGCCACCCGTCAGCCAACTCATCAGGGGCGTCTCCCAGCCTCCTGGCATTCACGTACGCACAATGGGTGCACAACATGGAAGTCAGACAGATGTCAAACATTATTTCTATTAATATCGGGATACTCCTGCTTCAACAGGATTCTGTCCCACCTCCCTACTATTGAGGATAATTCGTATCCCTCACTATTACATAAGTCCTCCAGGAAGGGATTATTAGATTTCATAATACGCTCCTGGAGGCTATATAGGCACTTTTTCTAGCTCGTACCTCAAGAGAGTCAACATCATGTGCTGCAAATACAAAGCTAGCACTCATTCTTCTAGGTACCCCAACCAACCTCCGGAAAATATCATTGTATGCTACTCGCAGTTTACTGATAGTGACTCTCGTAAATTTACACTGCAATGTTACAGTAGATATGGTACAGTAGGTTTTAAAGAGCTGTATTTCCACATCTGTCGTGCAGAAGTTTAATTTCCTGATAAGCTGATTGCCCACCGCGTTTATTTTCCGGAGTTGCTTAGAGATATCAGCTTTGTCACACCGGTCGTTTGTTATTAAGTGACCTAAGTAGGGAAAACTGTCCACATAATCCAACTGAGCACCATTTAACGTATTATTCATTCGAAACTGGAACCTTTGCATGGTGCACGGTTTTTCTAAGCATACAAACAGTTTTGCTAGTATTGTACTCAATGTCTAGCGTTAGGCCTCCGCCTCGCATATATTTAGCATAATTTTAAGAGCATCCGCATGAGGCGCCAGTAAGACCATATCGTCGGCATAGCTAATTGCGTTAATACAGCAGTCGCCAATATGACACCCAACACGGCTAAGAGTAGACGCTCGTGTATGCTATCTACACACCCATCGAACAACCAATGGAATAAGGCCTCCCTGCCTTATTCCATTATTGGTTCGGAACGGATTTGTTGTTGAATTTCCCCACCGTACCGCACATTGCTGTTGTTCGTATCAGTATTTTAGTCGTTTTAAGAGGTGCCCTTTCAATTAGTATCCTGAACAGTGCCCAATGATTAACGAGGTCAAAGGCGTTTTCTGGCATCTAAAAAACACATACATTGGCGAGCCTCTGCTGACCAAAAAAATAGTTTTTTCAAGGGAAAAATAGCTATTTCCGTTCCATGTTGAGGCTTGAAGCCAAATTGGTTTGATGTTGTTTGGAGACATTTGCCAAGTCTGTTCTGAAGCACAATTTCTACTAGCTTCAATGCGGCAGTAGCTATAGATATTGGTCTGTAATTGCCTACATCAGTAGCACATTTTGTCTTTGTTTTAATATCCATAAGTAGCTTTGGTAGGGAGCGCACGTAGTGTCAGCTTTGCATGTAGTGGAAAGTGATCTGACAAAGGCGTACATTGTTGGGAATTGCTGGAGTGAGAGCAAAGTGATCGAGCTATTTAACTGCTCTCCCGTTGTAATTAACATAAGTGTGCGTGTCCTGTGGCAGCAGTGCAACATCTACAAAACCTATTTCACTGTCCGTCAGAAGTGTCTGCCATTCGTTAAATGTTCTGCTGCCTGGGTGGCAGTTGCAATCCCCCATAACACAAACATGATCGTAATTTGTTCCCCTTAATAAAGCCTTTAGTTTTTCATTGTATGCTAAAACCAGCTCTTCATTATGATGAGCAGCATAAGATAAATACACATTAATGAATAAGATTGACATTGCGTCTACCTGCAAAGAAAGCCCGAGCATCCACATACGGAATAATCCTATCAGACCACACACAGAGAAATGTATTGTAATGATAATATGCATACTGTATTATCAACATGAAATGTCATATTGAATTTTCTCCAATAAGAATTTCATATTAAATTTACAATAAACGTATTGTTGAAGTTAAATGCTTTCTTCATGTTCATATAGCATGCATATTGTAGGAACAATAAAATATAATTGCAATATGACGCTGGTCATATTAACCAGGCATGTAAATATAACATGCATGTTGTCTGTACATGAAATGAATGTAATCTGCAACATATA
>SDVV010043023.1:0-10286 GCA_016164225.1 Gammarus roeselii
CTATAGTACAAATGGCAGCATCCTGTAGCTCAAATTGCAGCATAATATAATACAAATGGTAGCATCCTGTAGCACAAATGGCAGCATCCTGTAGCTCAAATGGCAGCATCCCATAATACAAATAACAGCATCCTGTAGCACAAATGGCAGCATCCTGTAGCACAATGGCAGCATCCTGTAGCACAAATGGCAGCATCCTATAATACAAATGACAGCATCCTATAATAGAAATGGCAGCATCCTGTAGCACAAATAGCAGCATCCTGTAGCACAAATGGCAGCATCCTATAACACAAATGGCAGCATCCTATAATACAAATGGCAGCATCCTGTAGCACAAATGACAGCATGCTGTAGCACAAATGACAGCATCCTGTAGCACAAATGGCAGCACCCTGTAGCACAAATGGCAGCATCCTGTAGCACAAATGGCAGCATCCTATAGTACAAATGGCAGCATCCTGTAGCTCAAATTGCAGTATCCTACAATACAAATGGCAGCATCCTGTAGCACAAATGACAGCATCTTGTAACACAAATGGCAGCATCATGTAGCACAAATGGCCGCATCCTATAGCACAAATGGCAGAATACTGCAATACAAAGGGCAGCATCCTGTGACACAAATGGTAACATAATGCAACACGAATGGTAACATCCTGCAACACAAATGGCCCATTCTGTAGCACAAATAGCAGCATCCTGTCGCACAAATGGCAGCATCCTGGAACACAAATGGCTGCATCTTGTAACACAAATGGCCGCATCCTGTAGCACAAATGGTAGCATCCTGCAACAAAAATAACCGCATCATGTAGCACAAATGGCAGCATCCTTCAACACTAATGGTAGCATCTTGTCACACAAATGGAAGCATCCTGAAACACAAATAGTACCAGCTAGCAACACATATGGTCGCATCCTGCAACACATATGGTAGCATCCTGTCACACAAATGGTAGCATACTGCAATACAAAAAGCAGCATCCAGCAGCACAAATGATAGCTTTCTGCAACATAAATGATAACACCCTGCAACACAAATGGTAGCAGCCTGCAACACAATAGCCGCATCCTGTATCACAAATAGCAGTATACTGCAACACAACTGGTAGCATCCTGCAAAAAAAATGGTAGCATCGTGCAACACAAATGGTAGCAGCCTGCAACACAAATAGCCGCAGCCTTTAACACATATGGTAGCATTCTGCAACACAAATGGTAGCATCCTGCAACACAAATGGCAGCATCCTGTAGCACAAATATCATCCTATAGCGCAAATGGTAGAGCCCTGTAGCACGAATGACAGCGTCCTGTAACACAAATTGCAGCATTCTGTAGCACAAATGGCGGCATTCTGTAGCAAAAATAGCAGCATCCTATAGCACAAATAGTAGCATCCTGCAACACAAATGGCAGCACCCTGTAGTACAAATCGTGGCATTCTGCAACACAAATGGTAGCATCCTGTAGCATTAACGGCAGCATCCTGTACCACAAACGGCAACATCCTGGAGCACAAATAGCAGCCTTCTGCAGCACAAATGTCAGCATCCTATAGCACAAATGGTAGCATCCTGTAGCACAAATGTCAGCATCCTGCATCACAAATGGAAACATCCTGTAGCACAAATGGCAGCATCCTATTGCACAAATAGCAGCATTCTGGAGCACAACTGGTGCCATACTGTAGCGCAAATGGCAGCATCCTATAGCACAAATGGTAGCATCCTGCAGCCCAAATGGAAGCATCCTATAGCATAAATTACAGCATCCTGGAGCACAAATAGCAGCATCCTGCATCCCAAATGGCATCTTCCTATAACACAAATGGTAGCATCCTGTGGCATAAATGGCAGCATCCTGTAGCACAAATGGCAGCATCATGACGCACAAAAGGCAGCATCTTATGGCCTAAATGGCAGCATCCTGTAGCACAAATAGCAGCATCCTGTAGCACAAATGGCAGCATCCTGCACCACAAATGGCAGCATCCTATAGCACAAATGGTAGCATCCTGTAGCATAAATGGGAGCATCCTATAGCACAAATGGCAGCATCCTGTAGCACAAATAGCAGCATCTTGTAGCACAAATTACAGCATCATGTAGCACATAAGGCATCATCCCAAAGCACAAATGGCAGCATCCTATAATACAAATAGCAGCACCCTGTAGCATAAGCGGCAGCATCCTGTAGCACGAATGGTAGCATCCTGTAGCTCAAATGGCAGCATCCTGTAGCACAAACGGCAGCATCATGTAGCACGAATGGTAGCATCCTGTAGCTCAAATGGCAGCATCCTGTAGCACAAATGGAAGCATCCTGTAGCACAAATGGCAGCATCCTGTAGCACAAATAGCAGCATCCTGTATCACAAATGGCAGCATCCTGTAGCACAAATAGCAGCATCCTATAATACAAATGGCAGCATCCTATAACGCATATGGTAGCATCCTGTAGCACAAGTGGCAGCATCCTGTAGCACAAATAGCAGCATCCTATAATACAAATGGCAGAATCCTATAATACAAATGACAGCATCCTGTACCACAAATGACAGCATCCTGTAGCACAAATGGCAGCATCCTGTAGCATAAATGGCAGCATCCTGTAGCACAAATGGCAGCATCCTGTAGCACAAATAGCAGAATCCTATAATATAAATGGCAGCATCCTATATTGCAAATGGCAACATCCTGTAGCACAAATGGCAGCTTCCTGTAGCACAAATGGCAGCATCCTATAATACAAATGGCAGCATCCTATAATACAAATGGCAGTATCCTGTAGCACAAATGGCAACATCCTATAATACAAATGGCAGCATCCTATAATACAAATGGCAGCATCATGTAGCACAAATGGCAGCATCCTGTAGCACAAATGGCAGCATCCTCTAGCACGAATGGCAGCATTCTGTAGAACAAATGGCAGCACCATATAATACAAATGGCAGCATCCTATAATACAAATGGCAGCACACTGAAGCACAGATGGCAGCATTCTGTAGCACAAATGGCAGCATCCTATAATACAAATGGCAGCATCCTATAATACAAATGACAGCATCCTGTAGCACAAACGGCATCATCCTGTAGCACGAATGGTAGCATCCTGTAGCTCAAATAGCAGCATCCTGTAGCACAAATGGCAGCATCCTATAATACAAATGGCAGCATCCTATAATGCAAATGGCAGCATCCTGTAGCACAAGTGGCAGCATTCTGTAGCACAAATGGCAGCATCCTATAATACAAATGGCAGCATCCTATAATACAACTGGCAGCGTTCTGTACCACAAATGACAGCATCCTGTAACACAAATGGTAGCACCCTGTAGCACAAATAGCGGCATCCTGTAGCTCAAATGGCAGCTTCCTATAATAAAAATGGCAGCATCTCGTAGCACAAATGGCAGCATCCTGTAGCACAAATGGCAGCATCCTGTAGCATAAATGGCAGCATCCTGTAGCACAAATGGCAGCATCCTATAATATAGATGGCAGCATCCTATAAAACAAATAGCAGCATCCTGTAGCACAAATGGCAGCATCCTATAATACAAATAGCAGCATCCTATAATACAAATGGCAGCATCCTATTATACAAATGGCAGCATCTTGTAGCACAAATGGCAGCATCCTGTAGCACAAATGAAAGCATCCTTTAATTCAAATAGCAGCATCCTATAATACAAATGATAGCATCCTGTAGCACAAATAGCAGCATCCTGTAGCACAAATGAAAGCATCCTTCAATACAAATGGCAGCATCGTATAATACAAATGGCAGCATCCTGTAGCACAAATGACAGCATCCTGTAGCACAAATGGCAGCATCCTATATTACAAATGGCAGCATCCTGTAGCACAAATGGCAGCATCTTGTAGCACAAATGGCAGCATCCTATAATACAAATGGCAGCATCCTATAATGCAAAGGCAGCATCCTGTAGCACAAGTGGCAGAATCCTGTAGCACAAATGGCAGCATACTGTATCACAAATGGCAGCATCATATAGCATAAATGCAGGAACAAAAACTATCGCAGAATTAGATTCCTCTCCTGCGCCCGTGTTGGGGGGACATTAGATTCCTCTTCTGCGCCCGTGTTGGGGGGGACTTTAGATTCCTCTCCTGCGCCCGTGTTGGGGGGACATTAGATTCCTTTCCTGCGCCTGTGTCGGGGGGACATTCGATTCCTCTCCTGCGCCCGTGTTGGGGGGATATTAGATTCCTCTCCTGCGCCCGTGTTGTGGGGACATTAGATTCCTCTCCTGCGTCCGTGTTGGGAACAACGTTGAGGAAATTTTGTGAATGAAATATTCCCGAAATTTCTCGCGGGATCCGAGCGGGTCAAAGAGGGGAAAGGGGTTAAAACAGTTGAACAACGAGAGTGTACAGCTTACATGTTACATTTTCATTGTATAGCTATGATGTATTAATTAGATTTTACAAGAGCTTCTGGGAAAACCGTATCCTCTCGTGCTTAGCTGTCTATTTGAACAATAGCTAAAAGTTTCAAGGAAGTCCTGTATCGTAAGTGAATAAACCTATACACCAACTGCAATAATACTGCTACTAGTCAATACCTAACACTGATTGACAAAAGACTGTTATTAACATCGACCTTTGTTAACTTCAATACAACGAAATAGTTGTATACAAGCAATTCTGCTGCTCCTGAACAAACTGTCAAATTCGAACATGGTTGAGAGAGTGAAAACTACACAGCAACAATAAAACATTTCTGACCTGTTAAGATGCTAAGGCTCAAACTTTTTAATTGTGTCTTATTGACAGACATCTAGTCGGTCAACTGAGGGTAGGGAGTTCCACAGTCGGGCAGAGTTGGAGCAATTACTAAATTTGAAATTGGGTCTCTAATGATCGAGTATTGCAAGGTCATTTGTAGTTTGGATCTCTTATGACAGTTTATTGCTAGATTATTTGCAATTTGGATCTCTTATGACCGAGTATTGCAAGATCATTTGCAATTTGGATCTCTTATGACAGTTTATTGCTAGATTATTTGCAATTTGGATCTCTTATGACCGAGTATTGCAAGATCATTTGCAATTTGGATCTCTTATGACCGAGTATTGCAAGATCATTTGCAATTTGGATCTCTTATGACCGAGTATTGCAAGATCATTTACAATTTGGGTCTCTTATGACCGAGTATTGCAAGATCATTTGCAATTTGGGTCTCTTATGACCGAGTATTGCAAGATCATTTGCAATTTGGATCTCTTATGACCGAGTATTGCAAGATCATTTGCAATTTGGGTCTCTTATGACCGAGAATTGCAAGATCATTTGCAATTTGGGTCTCTTATGATCGAGTATTGCAAGATCATTTGCAATTCGGATCTCTTATGACCGAGAATTGCAAGATCATTTGCAATTTGGATCTCTTATGACCGAATATTGCAAGATCATTTGCAATTCGGATCTCTTATGACCGAATATTGCAAGATCATTTGCAATTTGGATTTCTTATGACCGAATATTGCAAGATCATTTGCAATTTGGATCTCTTATGACAGAGTATTGCAAGGTCATTCGCATTTTTTAACACAACGATTGTGCACACCCAATAATTTCCTAATTGATTAAAATAGATACTGATCATGATTTCTGTAAACTGTTTTCAATTAGTAAATGACAAATTGGCAGGATTGTTGATTTTCCAGTTTGATTATGTCCATGTTTTCAAAATGGAAATTAGTATGAAAAATTATTGAATGTTCGTTAAAATACTAACAGCTGTCTTCTACAGTACAAATATTTTATTAGTTTTATTGTCATATTTTCCACACCGATATAAGTTTTTCTGATTATGAATGACCAAAAAAAAGTTAAATTAAGAGTTTTAAGGACAGATTGAAAGAGGAATTTGTTTAATTTATACAAGATCTTGGCACGGATCTTGGCAACTTAGATGATATAATGTCGATGTAATTTTGAATGATTGATTTTTATCAAAATAAACGTCAATAAATTTGGCGTTTAGCCTCGTCTATCTCGTGAATTCGATCCCTTTGGATGTTATGAGTGACGAAGTGTTTTTCGATCCTTTTGGATGTTTAAAAGTGATAAAGTGGTTTTCGATCCTTCTGGACGTCTATAAGTGATAAAGTGGTTTTCGATCCTTTTGGATGTTTATAAGTGATATAGTGGTTTTGCGCCTGTAATTGATTTTATTTTTGCCAATATTACATTAAGTCACTAAAATGGTCTACATAAAGGCCTTAGATAATTAGGGGAAAAAATGCATTTAAATTAAATCTGAAGGCATTTGTTTTAATCTGAACAGCTTGCCTCTAGGTTAGGTTAGGTTTTGGTAGCCTGTATTGATCTGGTTAGATTAATTTGCCAGTAGAACTCAATGTCCTCTATAAACTTTTGGCAAATTTAGACTTTGCTCGTCAAATTCAGCGACAGCGAGGACACGAATGTCATCATAAGTAATGGAAAAGCTTACATGGCCCCCAGTACCAGTAAGCATTATGTATCCACATGCCTGCGTATCCACACCAGTTCTCTAATTGGCTCGTCAAACTCCTCTCTCTAGCTTAGTGCCTTCACCCTTTCCACGACCTTTTGTTACAAACCAGTCGTTAGTGCTGTAACTGTCGCCAGTGGTGTAGTACAGTGTGGGCCACAAGACTGCTAACCACAGCTATTGTAACCGCGTGCTGATGAGTGCTAGTTTAGTGTTTTTGGAGAGAAGTTTCTTCAACAATAAATTGTCTAGATTCGTGGATGACTGTACATGTCGAGTAAATTTATGCTCAACTGTCTATATATAGTACGAGTTATAAGTAGAGGATATTTATAAGATTATTATAATCCACGCATCGAATTTATTTTGTATTACATTGTTACAGTTCAAAATTCCATAGATGTCTTCATGTTCAAATTTTGATTTTAGACTCGTCCATCCTGAATGTGTTTTAAACTTTATAACCAGAATTGGCACACATTTGTGCTTTAGTTTATGCACCTATCCGGTGAAGGTTGTTGTGAAGAGAACCTACACCACTCCACGCACGCTCGTCACCACAACCACGCACAACCGCACGCCCAGGCCTCCACCACACGACCAAGCCACACCAGAGTAGAAAAACAGTTGTAACCAACCACCAGAACCACACGCACGCTCCGGCACTACCCAGCAACAACATATATTAATTAGCAACCAACGCACGCGACTGACATCCCCCCCCCCCACAGTACCGAATTGTAGCCAAGATACCGAATAATGAAAGTTTATTTAAGTATTCAGACCATTTCAGGACACAAAGTTTGGCAGAGTATTTGTTAAGGTGTATCTAAGTTACCTTTGTCTTGGAATATGCTTTGCTCGCTCATAGTCCGTAAATGGATCAGAAAGGAGGCACAATCTTAACAGGGAACCCCCGTCACGTTGTAACAATACAAGAATATTTGTCGACACCTAGCGGGAAAACCCCCAGAAACGAGGCAATTACCTGTAAATAGTCAGAAATGAAGGCTTATACATGTATGGAAGGGACTAAGCCCTGTTGGAAGAATAACAGCATTATTTCTAATCCAGGAAGTGTGCGGTGAGCGGGGCTGTTAACAAGCTGGAAGTGATGGAGGTCTTAAACCTGTTAAAGCTTGTAGATATTTAGGCATTTAAAGAGGACCCTTAAGAGCTAGCAATTCAACGATGGTATGGATCTTTAAATTGATATAAGATTTCAAGTGCTAATTTATTTTTAAGGTGTGATTTTTCTAAATTTGTTGATTTAAACGAATCATATGTGTTTTCCAGAGTAGATCTTTGCATAAAAACGATGGTGTTTCAATGCATTTTGATGATACTGAAACTCCTTGATATTAATTCGTTCTATATCAGGTCATTATTAATAAGTACGAAAAAATGATTGAAGAAATTAATTAGATAAATCTTCGTTGCATTGTTAGGGCATGCAGAGAGTATATAGCGTCGGAATGAAAGCATTCAAGAAGTTGTTTTTTGCCAGCAATACGATAGCCTGAAACATTTCACTTAATATACCGTCTATCAAAATACGATTGCCTAAGATCTCTTCATGTAATATACCGACTATCAAAATACGATTGCCCGAGATCTCTCATTTAAAGTACCAACTATCAAAATACAATACGATAGCCTGAGATCTCTCATGTACAATACCGACTATCAAAATATAATGTATTGGTTTCTATCTGGTGGAAGAGATATCATCGGCTATTCAATTCTTCGTAGATATGTTGCCTTTGGATTATTTGACATTAGCACCTATAAATGGTCAACGTGAATGATCAATGAGTCAAACATGTGATGTTACTTGGGCTAACATGCAGCCCTAATTAAAGGTATCGCTTCTACGACATTCTTCCGTTTCATAAATGATTAATCACAGCTACAAAATTCTTCGAGTCAAAACCGTTTGTAGTCATCGTAATTGGGCCTTCAGCTAACGGTTTGTAACGGTGACCGTTTGCTCGTTTGCAAACCAAACACGCAATTGTTCAATGTGCACCCAGCCTTTGAGCCTCACCAGCCCTGTATACACACTTTAATACATATGTGCCACGTCATGCTGTGTGATTACACACCATCAGGGCTCCTTCGCTCTGCCCAACTGTATACCTATGTTAAGTAAAGCTTGGATTGACGGCGTGCTGAGTTAATGATGCATGGTTCATCATTCAGCATGGTTCATCATTCAGCATGGTTCATCATTCAGCATGGTTCATCATTCAGCATGGTTCATCATTCAGCATGGTTTTGTCTAATATTTAAATTCTTTGGGCGAGGACAGATTGGATCCAAAGCAGTTGAGTGATGAGCCTCATATGTGTTGAAGCATGTGCCGTGTATTGATGAGCCTCATATGTGTTGAAGCATGTGCCGTGTATTAATGAGCCTCATATGTGTTGAAGCATGTGCCGTGTATTAATGAGCCTCATATGTGTTGAAGCATGTGCGTGTATTAATGAGCCTCATATGTGTTGAAGCATGTGTCGTATATTGATGAGCCTCATATGTGTTGAAGCATGCTCCGTGTTTTTATGTACCTCAAATGTGTTGAAGCAAGTGCCGTGTATTGATGAGCCTCATATGTGTTGAAGCATGCGCTGTGTATTGATGGGCCTCATATGTGTTGAAGCATGAACCGTGTATTGATGAGCCTCATATGTGTTGAAGCATGTGCCGTGTATTAATGAGCCTCATATGTGTCGAGGCTTGCGCCGTGTATTGGTGGGCCTCGTATGTGTTGAAGCATGCGCCGTGTATTGATGGGCCTCATATGTGTTGAAACATGCGCCGGGTATTGATGAGCCTCATATGTGTTGGAGCATGTGCTGTGTATTGATGAGCCTCATATGAGTTGAAGCATGCGCCGTGCATTGATGGGCCTCATATGTGTTGAAGCATGCGCCGGGTATTGTTGAGCCTCGGTAGATATAATAGGTGCAAGTTGCAACTTGCACCGCTGTTTTTCGAAACAATCTACGGGTGTTTTTTTTGCACGCCCTATTTCACGATCGCCCAGGTGACTCAGGTGTGAGCGGTGGTGATTGTTGGTGAATGGGGAGTAGTGGTGTTGTTGGTGATTGTTTGTGATGGAATTTTGGTGTAGTACTAGGTTAAATAAAGGGTAGGTATTATTGTATGATTTAATGTTAGGGTTTATTGAATTGGCTGATCCGCAAGAGGTGTTGGCTTGATACATAGCAGGTTAGTAATATTCATTTATTAGTTCATGTATGTATCGTATCAATTAATGTGAGGGCTCATTGAATTGGCTTATCCGCAAGAAATGTTAGCCTGGTACATATCGATTTGGTTGTATGTGAAGGATTGAATTCTTTGTAATGTAGTATGGTATTGTAGTATTTATTCGATTATGGTATTGTAGTATTTATTCGATTTGGCTGTATAATAATAATTCAATTATTTTTCAATGTATACTAATATAATTATTTGTATATCGTATTATTTAGTGTCGTAGGCACCGCTGTTATTTCAATGAGGATTTATAGCGTTGTAAAAGGATTTCAACTTCCTGATGCTTTCATTGCTTGATCCATAAGTTGTTTAGGGTTTCATTTAGTGATGTAGATGCCGTTGTAATAAGATTTCAACTTGCTGATGCTTTCATTACTCGATCCACAAGTTGTTTAGGGTTTTATTTAGTGATATAGGTACCGTTGTAATTGGATTTCGACTTGCTTCCATAGCTCGATCATTAACATTGTTAGGTATGTTGACCTGTTATGTA
>SDVV010043024.1:0-10286 GCA_016164225.1 Gammarus roeselii
TGCCTTCAATTGTTTTTTTTAACAGGGATGACTTGTCAGTTGTATATTTGTATATAGCTTCAACCGGGGTGACTCCCCGCAGTCGGAAACTTAAGATAACTGTTTGCACCCTCCTTTTGGGCACCAAGATGTTGGAAATGTCACTGTTTGACTACGGACCTTGAAAGAACAGGTCTTTGTTAGTAAGTATCAGCTACTTATAGAAGTTTGATACAGGCACAGAATTTATGAAAAATCGCCAAAGTGGAGGTGTGTTTTCCAGGTCCCTGATAATTTTGGTTTGGAAACTTTGATGCTGTGTCTGTGTCTAGAGTTCCTATTGGATTAGGACCAAATTTGGTGGTGATACTCAGAATATGATGTAGTTCGTTGCGTTGGAAGGATTTTGGAAAGAAATGTAAACTTTTCTAGATATATACAAATATACAACTGCGGGGAGTCGCCCCAGGTGAAAAAACGATCGGGGATGATTCCCGGTACCTATTTTGTTATTAAATATCTTCGCTTTTCTTCAATGAAAAGTAGTTGAATGCAATTTTTTGCTCATATAATGACATCTGACAGTAAATGACCCACAATATAGCACCACAGCTAATTTCAAAATGCGTAACTAATTTTATAATGACCCGATGTTTATAACACATGGTTACAAGTCTTGGCCTAAGTGTTAACTTATGTTTAATGACCAGGAACAATATTTTTTTATCACGTTTGCATATCATGATAATAATGCCTTACCTAGCATGACTTGTATTCATGTTAATGCAATGAGTATGCTATAGAATTGACAAAATACATTTTTTACATGTTCTATTGTATTATTGAAAAGATTGTTTTCTGTAATATTTGCTCATTTACTGATACTTGAGGGTCATGATTAGTTTAGGATGTGGAGAAGTTACTTCGAGTGAAGTTAGATTGAAATTATTGAAGAAAAACTTCGTTTCCCGCAGCAAAATCGAAAAAAAAAAAGTCTTTGACAGTCGGGTATGACGGCAGCAAAAGACAAGCATCAAAAACACCTGTTACAGACGTAATATTTTACTTCACATTTTATTCTAAGCAACTGATAGCTATATACTAATATAGTCATGCTCTTTTGATTGGTACTCTCAAACTTTTGATTTGCATTGCAATTATTGATAAATGGGGAGTGCGGGAGTCACCCTGTTTGGTGCGGGAAGTTACCCCCGATTGGGGGCCATAGCTCGCTGCACGGTTTTTTGCTGATGACTTTTTTTGGTTGATGATAGAATGTTGAAACTTACGGTGCTTCAGGATCATTATAGTAGCTATACACACCATAAATACGAAGTTTCTTGGCCGCATACTTTTTGAGTTATTTTAAAGTATGCGCAAAATGCGGGGAGTCACCCCGGTCGACGCTATTTCTAAAAATATTGCTACATTTGTTTAAAAAAAAATTCTCATGCAACAAACGTCTTATTCACAGTATTGCCACCAAATTTGGTCACAATTGGTAAAAAAAATCTAGCCACAGCTTCAAAGTTTGTTAAACTTCGATTTTTTCAAAACCAAATTCTGGTAGACCTGTGAAATGCTCCTTTGCTTAGGTAATTTTTCAAAAATTATGTTCTTGTATCAAATTTCTATGAATTGCTAATACATAGCTATTAGAAAAAATATTCCTAATACTTTTTCTTGCAAGTGCAATTGTCAAAATTTTACATTTATTACATTGTGGTGCCAAAGTGGTGCTTAGGGCATCACCCTGGGTGGTTGGCTTAAGAGGCAATTCATACATCTAATCACACCTGAGATAGATCATTATTTCAGGGTTGGGAGAAATGACTCACAAAAGTTAGTTTGGAGTTTTAAATAACAATGTGTTCAAAATTGGTGATGAAATTTGAAAGAAAGCTCTTCAGAGCATCATGAAAGGCTGCTGCATTGGTCATGTATTGGAAATGCCCCCCCCCAGGCTCAAAATTTCAAACAGTACTTTTGTTTAATAAACTGATAACTATATAGCTGTTTTTTATGTTAAACTTTTGGGGTTGAAGAGTGTTGAAACTTATTGGGCTTAGTAGTCATAATAGTAGTTAGAAAAAAATATGAGGAGTTGCCTTGGTTGATGCTATATTAGGTAGCTAGCTACTTTCTTTGCAATCCTACAAGTAGCTACCTAATTAACCAAAAGTTTCCTTTCACAGGTAGCTAGCTGGTTGCTTACAGTAACTAATAATAAATTGTAACAGCTTGTACACAAATTATTGCTTCTTCCAAAACTTCCAAATATGCAAGTTAAATTAAGATAACAGTTATATGCAGCCATGCATAATATTTGTTTATTAGAGGCAGGGTTATTCATTCTAATGATTCCCATTATTATGAGTGACCAGTCAAGTAAACTTCAACAGAGTCCAGAAGTGAAACAAGTACTTCATCCTGGACAGGTCTTCTATCATACTGATTGCTCCAATCTGTTACCTGGACAGTATTTATGCTTGGATTTGAACATTGACCCCGCAACTCAACAACCAAGGAATTGCCACCCCCAACTTCATTATGCCAATGTTACCTGCGAAGCTGCTCCAGGTATTATTTGCCATTCCACACAGAACTCCTCCTTTACTAGCACCATCCCATGCAAGTAAGTCAATATTATGAAAGCTTAGTGCAGTTATAGTAGCTAATTTTCTGATATGCAATACTGAAACAATATTTACCTAGCTAGCTATTAGTCACAGAGTTGTTCAGGTGATAGTCATGCTTCTTTTACTAATTGAAGTCGGATAAAAATGTTCATTTTGGGCCAATGAATTAAAATCAGGCGGGCAATTTTATGAAGCTGAAGTAGCTATTCTTGAATCGCAACAAGAATTTTTGGATTACACAGAACTGTTCAATAGTGACCACTTTAGTATTTAGAGTCAATCTGCCTACACTCTGACTTGATAGCTACACTAGTTAGCATATCAGCTTTTCCCCATCCCTAGCAATTACAATAAAGTGTATTTATGCCTATCTGTCTGTCATACTCATAACACTTGGACAAAAACAATATCTCCTTTCTGCAGTTACAAAATTTTCATGAAAGACAATGCAAGGCATCATTTGAAAGCCTGTGTGAAGCATTACAATCTAATGATATATATTTTTTCAGGATTCAAATTTCCTCACATTTTTTTCAAGCAATATTATTATGCATAGTATTGTTCTAAAAGTAGTATTGTGTAGGTAGGCTAACTACTACATTTTTTTTTTCAAATTTAAATATTGTCAGTTGTAAAATGGGATTTTCAAGAAAGAACACTGATCTATCTCCAACATTTTTCAAATAGCTAATCATTACCTAAATGTATTATATCATTGAAAAGGTTCTTATATTGAAGTTCAACAAACAGATTGAGTTTTTCAGTATTTGTTGTTTAAAAATTGAGTGTTTTCCAGAATTGTTCAAAATAAAATTGAATTGTAGCTAGCTACCTCCTTCCACATTTTTGAACCTCTCAAAACACACAAAACAATTGGGAAGTTAGTGTTTAGCACAGAACATGCTGGGAGACATGATTGTTCTGCCTTGGTGGATGGGGTCAAGTTACATATTTTTATTCAGCAAGTCTTGTTCAACCCATGGTATGGGTTCATAGTGCTCTCAATGGTCTTGACATTTATCCTGCACATGTTAGTCTGCATTGCACTATCCATGCAACCATTTTTCCATAACCTACCTACACTTTTTTTCTTCTTGCTGTTTTCCTGCGTGAGGTTCCCTGACTCGGTGCAGACTATGCATGAAACAGTGCAATTAGCCATCAAACACAAGTTCTGTTGCGTTGGATAGCTAAGTGCACTGCATACAGGTCTTGCAAACCAGCAGCCGCTGGTTCAATTCCTGGGTTCAAACAATGGATTTTTCTTTCAATGATAAAATTGCAATTTATTTGCAACACTCCAATTTGTTCATCATTCTCCATCAAGTATCACAGTGATTTCACTTGCATTAGCTACAATTCTTTCAGGATCTTATTTACCACTTGATTTTTACCCACATTTTCTGGCAGCATCCTTCTCTTACACATGATGAACCACCCTACCAAACAAGGTTTTCAATAGTATCTGATAATTAGTCTATATACTTATGAATTTGGTTGTTATATTTATGCAATATTTGCAAATGCACCTGTTATGTTGAATCCGACAATGCATCAACATCATTTCTCTACTAATTCTGTAAAATCACATCAGTGTGTCTGAAATGGTGACCTTTTTCAAGTAACTATAACATTTGTCCTCAGACCCACGAATGGCTACAGCTTCGAGACTGCTCTGCTTCTTTCTGTATTCTTGGGTATGTTCGGCCTCGATCGCTTCTACCTCGGTTACTATGCTATTGGTCTAGCAAAGATGTGCACTCTGGGGTTCCTATTCCTAGGGCAACTGATTGATGTGGTCCTGATTGCAACCCAAACGCTCACACCCGCAGATGGTTCACACTACATCATTAGTTACTATGGTGCGGCTATCAATGTTATCTCATCGAGTAATGAAACATATAAGATGCCTCAACCAGACTGGAACATTAGAACAGGCTTGTGAACTGTCAAATGTATATAGGTAATTATTTCACTATTTATTTTACTTATACCTACCTACTGCTTTTCATTACCCCTATGAAAATGGTGGTTCATCCCTACTGAGCTGATATTTTAATATTAAAACATTTTTTTCTCCTCTCCTGTTGGCTGTGATAATACCATGGAATAATTATTCACATAGAAAGACACTATTTGTAATTTTATATTTCACTTAATGTTGAGCAGGCCTTGAAAACATCTAGATATGTATGGAATAAATGACTTATGTTTGGATTAACCATACTATTCATCATACTTATTGGTTCTGTAGCTACTCGGGTATTAAAAAACTTGTGTTTTTGAATAAACTTGATGTTGAAGTATAATGCTTACTAGCTCTTCTGAGAATATGTCTTGTTTCACACAGCACCATTGTTTTTCAACAGGATGATGATCATTTATAATGCAGATTCCTAAATTGATTTCGTCTTCCTGTCTCTTTTACCACAAAAAAAAATAGCCTCCTTTTCCTAAAATTATGCAGTAGCTAATTGTTTATCCATTTTGGAAAATTTTTGTTTTATGAAAAAAAATCAGTAGTCTAACTCCAACAGTTTTAAATCTCCATAAAATTGACTCGCTACATATTTTGAAGGGTATTGTGGAGTTTTCAAATATTGACCAAATGGACAAAAACATTTTAAAAATTTAAATATTCAGCAAATCTGACTTGTCCCCTGCTACAGTTTTGGAGTCCCCTATAACTGTCAGTCCTAATTGGACGTAGCTATGTCAAGTTATACACTAGCATGAGTTCTTTTTAAAAATCCATTAAGAAAGTTGCAAAAACCTTCTATGGCAATGCCAGTAGATATGATCGTCTTGTTGGCGCCTGATTTCTGGTCGCATTAGCCATACTGGTTATTATATAAGTTAGAGAACAGTCAGACCTTCTGTGGGAGAGTTTGTTTGCCGTTACCGCAGCTTTGTTTGTTTACATACACGGCAGTAAAGCAAAATTTAAGGTGGTGACTGGTGGAGATTGGCCCTTAATTCAATGTATAGTGGTAAATGCAAATTATAAATGTTTCTTTCCTATTCATGAGATTCAAGCATTCTTGTGGAGCTTGCATCCAGCTTAGCAATAAGAGATGGTATAAATAGCCTTGTGACTTGAAAGGAAAGCAATGACCATTGATGTACCTTAAGACAGTGATTGTATCCTTGTTAATACAGGGTGAGTATTAGCCTTACAAACCTGGACAATGTTAGAAATATCCTCAACAAACTTGAATTTGCCTTGAACTTTTTAACTTGCCTTTGCTTCTTCAAGATATCCAAATTCATGCGCATTTAATAAATGGTCTGGTCTTTCATGTTCAAATAGCTTTTATCAGTGCTATTCGTTAAACCTCCATGCTCACATTCAAAATGCTAAGGCTGGTCAATTATGCTCAAAGGTTGTTGCTTTATTGCTCTAATTAAAGAACAGCATAGTACATGTAACTCCACCTTGTTGTTCTTCATGTTGATTTTTATTAATTAAAAAAGCTCACAACCCGTTTTGCAGGTCTTGCTTTTCATGTCAATACGAGAGCATGTTTTTAAAGCGTTAGAGCCCCAACAATAATGCATTGATTTTGAGACTTCAAGACCTAAATTGAAGAACAGCACCACAGAAAGAAAGACACATTTCCCAGTTGTGGTATAAATCATATCATTAAAAATGATCTTTGACCCCAATTCCATAAACTTGTGTCTATTTCTCTGTCTGTCTGTTCGTTTGTTGTACGTTTGTACAAAAATTTGCCAAGACTGATTAAATTATGCGGTAGCTAATCATGCCAAATAATCTATCACTTGCAAGCTCTTGTAGAGTACCTAGCTACTACAATCACATGCATCTTCTAATTTTGTTGTCCTCTTGATTACCTGAGATTGAAAAAATAAACTTTTTAAAATGGCTGAGACTTCTACAGACTTCTACAAGCTCTTGTAGAGTACCTAGCTACTACAATCACATGCATCTTCTAATTTTGTTGTCCTCTTGATTACCTGAGATTGAAAAAATAAACTTTTTAAAATGGCTGAGACTTCTACAGTATGGAGTAATCTTGGCTATCAATGTATCATTTGGAAGCTCTTGTAGAGTAGGTAGGTACTACAATGAAATGCACATTTTTTGCCAAAATTCATTGAAATGTGCAGGACGCTATTTCTAAATTTATTTCATAATCTTGGAAAAATATCTTCCATCTAAAGTTTTTATATTTTTATGGCCTTCATTACATCAAGTAATGTTTTCATTAGGTAGCTATTACAATTAAATGAGTATTTTGAAATTTGATTTCTGTTTTTCTAACATCTTTTGTTTCTTTTTATTCTTTTCTTCTTAAATTTTTTTGTATCAATAATCACATACAGACAGACACTAGGCCCAAATCCCCCAGCAAAGGAGGTGGCCGACGGCAAGGCCCACCTCACACTCTCACACAGCTCTTTTGAACAAAAGGGTTCGACCGGGAAACCCCGCAACACACCCGCCGGGTCATGAGTGCAGTTCGAGGTCAGTGTCGTCAGCAGGGCCATACAATGTGATTGGTTTACCCCTCCCGCGTCATGACCGCCTCCCCTCCCCCCGCACACGATCATCCCGTCTCAACAATAGAGCGGGAAAGCACATCAGGGCAGCGTCAAAAGCCATCCGTTCACAATCATTCGCCACTCGCGCCTATCCAAAGCATGCTCTCTTGCTACCTCCACACTCACCTTCCTAACACCTGTTTCACACCATCCATCCACCCGAACTTCGGTCTCCCTCTAGGCCTACGTCCACTCACCTCTGCCTTCAACACCGTTTTCACCTACCTCCCTTCATCCATTCTCACCATGTACCCGAACCATCTCAGGACACGCGAACCAACTCTGACCTCCAACTTCTTCACCATCCCCGTTCTGATTTGAACCACGTCGTTAGTGAATCTGTCTCTCAGCAACACTCCAGCCATGCTCCTCGAACATTTCATCTCGAAGACATTCAACCTTCTTCTCACCTCTGCTCTCACCCCCCAACAGCACAGTTGTGACAATAAAACCCTCATACAGCCCTCACTTGGCTTCCAGCCCCAACGTCTTGCAGCTCATTATACTCTTCAGTGCACCCAACACTTAACACCCCTCTTTCACTCGCAACTTCACCTCAGTTTCCACTAGTTCAGTCATCTCCACATGGGAGTCGGTACTTGAAACACCTAACTTTTTCCAACGCCTCTCCATCTAGGAGGACACAAATTTTGCTTGCATCAACACTCTTCGAACATCTCATTACTTTACTTTTCCCATGTTAACTCAGATCATTCTTTTCTCACACTCTCTACCATACTTCGACATAGTTCTACCAGACTCCTCTTCTGAATCGTCCACAAGTGCTGTTCAAACCTAAATCTTGAACATCATTATTGACAACAATTCATGCATTTTTGTACAACCCTATGCTGTGAAATATGATCGCTCCACTGTGCCGAATGATGTCTAGTTTTTTATTCTATATCCCAAAATTAATATCTGCACTTGTTTAATTTTCAGCAAATTTTTGGTAGTTATGGCTGCTAAAGCTTCGTCACTAATTCAAGGATTTCAGCGTTTTGTGTTTCAAGATACCTCAAAATGTTAGGGAGTTTCCATTAGTACAAAATTGAGGTAAGAATCACCGTGAGGAATTCTGATCGGCCAAGGGCTCACTCCACCTGGAGTGCTGACAGAACAATCATTACGCCTTTATTGTGACCAACAGAACTGCTGTATGATCAGTTGCCTGAAGCACAAATTTCCAGTTTTTTTTCCGCTCCATTGTTTTGCCGGTCTTAGCAGTCTGGCGTGCTGTGGCATTTGTGCCTCCTGTCATGCTCTGCACTCTGGCCTTGCTGGGGTGTGGGGTGGTCTTGGGGCAACCAAGGTGAGAAACCTTGCTATCAAGCGATCCAAACATGACTGTGGGAGCGTTGTCTATGGCTCTGCAAAACCAATTATTCTCAATATACTGGAACCAATTCACAATGCCGTCCTTCGCGCTTGTACTGGAGCTTTCCGCTCCTCACCTATTGCCAGCCTTCTCAACTGGGGCGCCTAGTCTTGCCTTGCGGCAAAAACAAACCGACCTCCAATTCTATTGCAATATCCTTGCTCGCCCCACCTCCCCAACATGTACCACAATCCGACAGCTCCACCTCAATCTGGCTCCTTCCTTGAGCTTCTCAATGCGCATTGAGTTTTTCACTGTTGAGCTTGGGCTGCCACGTATCATGGTGTATAATGTTTTGCAAGTGTAGGAAGACAACAATCGGCCTATTGGCCCAAACTAGGCTGCCTTTTGAAAGCAAGATGGTTAGTTCTGAAGTAGAACGTCTACGAGAGCTTCATCTGCAATTGCTGTCTTCATAACATCAAGATAGGGAAAGATTTAGCTATTTATTGGCAATTTATGTAGATCAAATCAAATCGAGCTGCGATCTAAACGTTTTGATTGTATTGCTGTTTACAACCTCCGCTGGAAGTTTGTTCCATTCTTTGACAACTCAATAGCTACGTTAATAAATTGCGCATGATGTTGCGTGAGAACCGTTTCCTAACAATTTTGTATCCATTGTTCTTAGTCACTCCCGTTTGTATCTAGAGCAAATAGGCTCGCTTTCCTTACCATTCATAATCTTCCACACTTAGATCAAGTCGCCTCTGACTACGTTTCTCTAGCGAATAAAGATAGAGTTCACGTACTGTCTTCGTACGATTAATTCGGCAGTGAAGGGATGAGTTTGTTAGCTCTACGTTGGACCTTCTCTGAATGAATAACGTCTTCTCTGAGATGTGGTGACCAGAATTGAACGAAATACTCAAGGTGCCGTCTAACAAATGCCTTGTATAACTTGTTCATACTGTGTGAGTTTTTGTACGATATAGTGCGGGACATCATACCTAGCTTTTGTTGCCTTTCTTGACAGTATCGTTACATTGCTTGTTACTTCTCAAGTCGTTATTGATGATGACATCTAAATCTCTGTCTTTGGTGACAGGAATGAGTTTCTTTCTGGACATTGAATATTCGCCCAAGTGGGAGCTTGTTTGCGAGCACGTTTAGGAATTCGATCATAGTTGAACGGAACGCACCAGGGTGATGCGCACAGCGTTATTTGCGATAATCGAGAACGCCAGAGTGGTTTTTGCTGCAAACCGTAGACAGCAGCTCCACAATGAGCTTTGCGCAGAGGCAGTATCGTAACCAATGAGTGACCAGTGAGTTTGAAAACACCATCGGATGCTGTTCTTTGCGTCTAAGCTTCAAAGTTTACAAGTTTTCTGTGTATAGAAACTTTTTTTTTGCTGTATCAAAATAAGAGCCGGTCACCATTCTAACCGAATATTGCTCCGAGACAGAATATCGTCTCGTAAAGGTTGAAGTTTTCAACTAAATTAGAGAGATTGACTATCATCTCTATAGAGCGAGAGCAATAAGGCACCTCAGAGGGATACCCCCTGGGGGTATCCCGGGCTCACCCGCCTTCCTGCTGTGTCCTCGTTATATACCAATATTCATTTGTCCATTTGTGTAAATACGTTTTGAGTTAGAAGATCCCTCCACCATCCCTCCTTTTAGTTTGTAGCTACATCCCCCCTTGGTGCCTAAAGAGGCGAGCCCCCCACTGACACCGGGGTTTGTGAATTTAGAATCGAATCAATTGAAATTGAAAA
>SDVV010043025.1:0-10286 GCA_016164225.1 Gammarus roeselii
ATACTGACCTTGCTCTAGCCTCATACTGACCTTGCTCTAGCCTCATACTGACCTTGCTCTGGCCTCATACTGACCTTGCTCTGGCCTGATACTGACCTTGCTCTAGCCTCATACTGACCTTGCTCTGGCCTGATACAGACCTTGCTCTAGCCTCATACTGACCTTGCTCTAGCCTCATACTGACCTTGCTCTGGCCTGATACTGACCTTGCTCTAGCCTCATACTGACCTTGCTCTAGCCTCATACTGACCTTGCTCTGGCCTGATATTGGTCACGATCTAGCCTCATACCGGCTTTGCTCTAGCACCTATAAATAACTCCCCATCATCCCCATCGTTTCCTACCCCTTTTCATTTTCCCCCTAATCAACTTATCGACAGCAGCCCGCAAGGGGAACCATCAATAATAATTAGTGTGTTGGTCTAAATTACTTTTTGACGGCTCATTAGTCATCGTCAGCCTATCAAATAATTATTCCCTTATCTAATTTAAGGTAGAAAGTCATAAAATAAAGACTGAACCATAGTAGTGGCGGTAACACAGAATTTTGTGTTCGATTCTATATGAAGATCTTAGATATTTTATCTATGAAAAATATTGTTATTTTATATAAATATGGCGAATAACTTATTCTGAAACTGACAATCACAAAATACGCGGTCACTGAAGGTGTATCTGCTTTTGATCCCCGAATGATGCATGTGATTTTATCTAAAATTACTTGAGGCCCATTTGAGGTAAACTAGTTATGAATGCAAGTCTACGCTGTTCTTGCCTCTTCCTTCAGCTATTCAAATATGTTTCCCGGTCAAATGAACAGCATTTGAACATCATCAGCATATATTGTTTATCTTGCGTTGTCGACGAGACTTCCGCAACTGATGTCATTTACAAACAGGAGATAAAGAAGAGGTCCGAGAATCGATCCCTTGGGACATAAAAATATACAGTTCTCGGCGAAGAGATAATTGCTCTGTTTATCATAACAGATTGGGAGGTTTGAATGTTCAATTGTGTTTTTTTCAATAAAGTGTCGTTGTGCACTGTCAAATGCTCATGAGAGCTCACAACTAGACGAGTAGTGCTAGGCAGTTTTGGTCAATTGCTTTTTAGAACAGTTTGGAGATTTTTATTGGAGCATAAACAAATCCTAATCGTTTACGTGATTAATGCCTCCGCCCCATTCACATGAATATTAGAAACATATATTATCATTTAGAACAGCTTAAATTAAAAAAAATTATAAGGTGAGGACTGATGAAAACGATTGAATGCAAGCGTTTAGAGGCCTATTCTGACCGCAGCTTCTAGGGGGGCAACCACTCGTCATCCCCAGAGTGAACAAAAATAAATATGATTTTGAGTTTATCAAGTTGAACCGGTGGCAGATCATGTTTGATGTTGTGCTCCACAGACTGATTGGGATTGACTTATATGCGACAGATGCTCAATTTAGAAGTAGCTTTTATTATGTGCAGGCAATAGTTGTGGCCACATTTGATGTTAGTGTGCATTGACAGTCACAACTGTTGCTGTTGTCGTTGCTGTTGTGTGTGGTACTGTTACGACTATTCATCTTCTTACCCTCGTTCTCTTACTATTGTTGTTACCATCATTGATGTGGTTTCTCCAGTAGGAGTATCTCCACAGATGAAATATCTTGAGATGCCCCTTTGGCTTCGTACCTTGAAATATCTTGGATATGCCCATCTGGCATCTCACCTTGAAATATCTTGGAGATGCCCCTCTGGCTTCTTACCTTGAAATATCTTGGATATGCCCATCTGGCATCTCACTCTGAAATATCTTGGAGATGCCCCTCTGGCATCTTCAAAGGGGAACATTGGTCCTGCATTGCCGCAGCTCGTTGTGCCAAACGACGTGTACACTAACGGCAATAATGGTCTCGTATTATTATCGTAATGCCAGGCCATAATCGCCCTTAGTGTACACGTCGTTTGGCACAACGAGCTGCAGCAATGTAGCCCGCCATGTAACTTAAAGGAAGTCGAAAGCAATAAAAATTTGCCGATAGATACTTATCAATGGCCGACGGGCTTGTGAGTTCACCCGACTCAGGAGAGGTCTAGGGTGTTGACCCAACGCGACACTCACCCGCTACTCAGTTGAGTGGGTCTGGGAAATGATATATGTACCGCTACCTTCCATACACTGAAGTTCTACGTGTGAGGAATTTAAACACTAGACAAACCATCAAAAAACTCTATTTTATTATAATCAAGAGAAGTCCGGAGACTGGAGTGAATTTACAACCCGCGCACAAATGACACAGCCTATCTATAATATGCACCCCAGTGCATATTGGGTACCACCGCTCTAATATATATGCACAGTAATGTGCGTAAGTAGGGAAATACGAACAGTAAAAAGGAACCACAGTAAATAGGTTAATACAGGTGCATAATGGGTACCACCGCTATAATATACATGCACAGTAATGTGCGTATGTAAGAAAACATCAACAGTAAAAAGGAACCTCAGTAAGTAGGTTAATTCACATCGTTAAATCTTCACACGGTCACGTAAAAATCGGAAACGGTCGCTATCATAGTTTCACATACGAGACTCAAAAAATATCGCTCTCCAAATTACAACTGGCGCTAATCCTCTGAACAACAGACAGGGTATAGTAACGAGTTATCCCTCGTAGATGCAGAAATAGTGACCAAGTAACGCTCACCCGGGTCAGTGACCTGTTCCTAGGCCCTCGTGTCGGTGAAGGAGCTCCCTGCGTACAGCACGTCCAGCGATGCTGGATTTACTGGACACCTCTGGCGTTGAATTTGGATGCACGTTGTGGATTAGGAATTTCTTTGAAATCTTTTCTCGTCGTCAAACTTTGGGGTCTATAGTGACTGCTACTGGAACTATGACACCTGGGAGCACTGGAAACGTCTTTATAAATCTTGGACTCGTCGTCGGACTCTGGGATGTCTATAGTAGACGAAAACTATGACACAACGGACACTGGAAACGTCTTTATAAATCTTGGACTCGTCGTCGAACTCTGGGATGTATATAGTAAACGAAAACTATGACACCACGGACACTGGAAACGTCTTAGCAAATTACTCGGGCGGCAGAACGTGTGAACCCGACGTGTCTCTCACATTTCGTGTGCGTGAGAGAATAAACCTCCAGTTACTCGGTGACACTGTCTTATATAGTCTAAAACGTGACGTCAGCACCCACTACTCGCTTGGGAACAGCTCGCCGGCCACTCCTTTAGTCCGAGGTCAGTCCAATGTCGCAGTTATACTAGCTAATAACACATATAAGTAACAAATAGGCTTAGGGCCAACATCCTATCGGTTACACGGCAAACAGCCTTAACGAAACTTAAACATAACCTTACAATCAGCAGCCTCTGCTGCTGATCCATCCTGCAGCTCAACACTTGATGATCGGCTGCTAAGCGATCGCTGGCCTATCCGCACGTAACAAAACAGCCCATTGCTAGCCTCTCGACCGTGCCTACAATGTCACACCTAACTTAATCGGGGCCCTTTCTATTCATAATTAAGACCCTAAGGCCTCTAGACTCGTGGCGGCGTCCTCGCTCGGTCAGTCCCCTGTTTACCACAACAGGAGCGCTGGCTGTGCAGTTTTTCAGTTGCAGGTGCCAGTTCTCCCCGACAAACAGGCCGCGTTGTGTACACAATGGCTGCTGACCTCGGCGTTCGTGGGCAGACGGCGGCTGCCTGGTCAGGTCCGTTTCTGTATCCCGCACGGTATCTTTCAAGGTATCCTTATCTTGCAATCTGAATCCAGCACGCAGGGTCCTGCTACAGCAATGCAGGACCAATATCACCCTTCGCGTACTCGTAGTTTAGGCACATCTTGCTACAGCTATGCGAGACCAATGTCACCCTCTTAGGCTCATCGTGCTGCAACTATACCAAACCAATGTCATCCTTTGCGTACTCGTAGCTCAAGTACATCGTGCTGCCGTAAAGCGAGATCAATGTCACCCCTTTTGGCACATCGTGCTGCAACTATGCGGGATTTATTTAGCTTCTTTATCATGAAATAATGTGTAATATATCATCCTAATATCACTAGAGTAATACATGGTGTTATTTAATTAATGTATATTTTGAAACGGCAGTTAATCAATGGACAAACGTCCGTAATTATCTCTATATCTGATCAAATATTAAAAATGCAATATTTCATGTCTGGAAAACAATTGACATATCCTGACTCTCAGTAATGTTCACGAGTGAACAAAAAAACCTGGATCATTCTCGAAATACGGGAATTCTTCCTCTCCAACATCGTTAAAAAAATTGGGATGAGATTTTACAACAGAAGAAGACAGATGTAAAAATATCAGCCCCATCTATTCAATCGCGCCATTGAATATTTGAAGAAACATTTAATTCCGAAGGTCCAGCCCTAAGGAAGCAAAGCTTTCAAAACAGAGGCAGAAGCAAAGTAACTCATAAGTAAAAATATTCAGGAAGATCCTACCCTTTCCATTTGACAAACTGCTATAAAACTTGACTTCAGTGATGTCATACTCATGAAAAACTTCGAATAAAGTGCAAATGATGCTGTTCAAGTTCCACGAGTGAAAAGAGCTCGGAGAAACTGTTCAAAATTAACGTGCGTCTTCTTGTCTTGGTTCATGGGTATCAGATTTTAACATTGATCCATAAAAGAAGTACTTCTATTCTTCTCAGTTCTCTCTTAGACTTTGCTGCTGTCTCTCTCATTCTGCCTTGGCTTGTACAGACAGCTTCCTCCCCATTCTTCACCTGTTGGCCTCGCGTTACGTGGCACGCATCCAGTTGATAGATTTCCTCGCCAAGCGCCGTCAATAAGCCCCTCACCGCGTCAGGCGCTCATTCCAATAGTACCTCACTGCGTCGTGCGCTCATTTATATTTCAATTAAAACTTTAATGTGTTCTCTTGAAGCTACGCGTCGATGTTTTGCAGGCGTACGACCTCTGGGTGCAAGGTTAGGAGCGGAAACAATTTCAATTACAACTTCGCTAAGTTTATAATGCATAAAATGCCTGAACACAACGACTGTATTAATGACAACAATAGCAGTGACACAACAGCAATTACATTCATAGTGTAAGTGACTCAACAGCGATGGCTTTCAGGGTGATTGTGGCAACAACGCATCAACAGCAGCTGTAGCGACGACATCAGTGTAACAACAGTGACTAATCAGGGCAACAGTACACCAACAAAAGCAGTGACGGCAGCATGAGCACAAAAGCGATGGCACTGAAAGGGATAGTGACAACTGCACAGCAACAGCAGCAGTGACGACAATAGTCTACTTCAAAGGAGCATATGGGTATTTAAATTTTGACAAGCATGTGCACATTTGGGATGAGCACCACGCCCAGTTGTCCGAATAATGGTCCTTCCTCATGTGCTCAGAAAATTGTCTTCTGTACGCAAGTGGTTTCTTGAAGGTTGTCGCACTTCGAGGTGAGACGTCTGAGTGACCTCTCCTAAGGATAGACCTGCCCTTAGCTGATCTAGAGTCTAGGTCGAAGTTTTTAAAAATGTCGTGCAATTTCGATAAGTGTAAGTGTAGGAGAGCTTCACACCCAGTTGACTGAGAGTGGTTCTCCCTAGTGTTCAGTAGAGTAAGTCTCTGACCAGCCACAGGTGTTTAGAGACTTACTCTACTGAACACTAGGGAGAACCACTCGTAGGAAACTGGGCGTGGAGGTCTCCTACACTTGCACTTATCAAAATTTCACGACATTTTAAAAAACTCCAACCTAGACTCTAGATCAGCCAAGAGCAGGTCTATCCTTAGGAGATGTCACTCAGACGTCTCACCTTGAAGTGAGACAACCTTCAAGGAACCACTTGCGTTACTTGAAGGTTCCTCCCAAATGTGCACATACTTGTCAAAATTTAAATACCCATATGCTCCTTTGAAGTAGACTCAATGCCTAGTTGGAGTCCGTCTGACCCAATCTCTGGGGCAAGCCGACAGGCATGCGCTCGAGAAAAAGTGTGAGTCCGCTGAGCGTATGGTCGCGTCCATCTCTGCTGGGCCGTCTGAGATGCGACCGCTTGAAACCTAAATTCTTGGCTTCCCATCTTGTCAATCCGACTCTTGATCGTTTTTCTCCGGGGCTTAAATGCCTCGGGTATTAGTAGGGTGGTAACTAGTATGACGGTGATAGTAGTTGTGGTTTCTCTACTTTCTCCCCTCACAACCTTCTTTTTCTGTATGTGTGCGTGAATTGCTAAAGCCTCGCTGACTATCCCCCACTCTTCTTTCACATATTTCAAGAAAACAGTCGACATGAGCCCTCGTGCTCGTTTGTTTTCCTTACTTTAATCTAATCTAATCTAATCTACTATATTTACAGTTTCTCCCACCACTATTAGCGCCCCCATAGGTACTCTGATGCCAGTGATGTTGTATTACTGCTGTCGTCACTGCTGCTGTTGCTGTGCAGTTGTCACTATCCCTTTCAGTGCCATCGCTGTTGTGCTCATGCTGCCGTCACTGCTTTTGTTGGTGTACTGTTGCCCTGATTAGTCACTGTTGTTACACTGATGTCGTCGCTACAGCTGCTGTTGATGCGTTGTTGCCACAATCACTCTGAAAGCCATCGCTGTTGAGTCACTGCTGCTGATCTTCTGTTGTGGCCTCTATCACTCTGACAGCCATCGCTTCGCTGTGAGTCTCTGCTATCGATATTAATTGCTGCTGTTGCTGAATTGTTGCCGCTACTTCTCTGACTGTCACCGCTGTTGTGTCCATTGCTGCTGATGCAGTGTTGTAGCCACTGGCACTCTGACAGTCATCGCTGTTGAGTCACTGCTTTCGACATTAATTGCTACTGTTGTTCAATTGTTGCCGCCACCACTTTCACTGTCACCTTGTATCATTGCTGCTGTTGTCATTACTACGGCCTAGTGTTTGTAATTGAAATTGTTTCCGCTCCTAACCTTGCGGCCAAAGGTCGTACGCCTGCAAAACATCGACGCGTAGCTTCAAGAGAACACATTACAATTTTAATTGAACCTAGATGAGCACCCGACGCAGTGAGGTACTATTGGAATGAGCGCCCGACGCGGTGAGGGGCCTATCGGGAGCGTTTGGCGAAGAAATTGGATGCGTGCCACGCAACGCGCGGCCAACAGGTGAAGGATGGGAAGAATGAGAGAGACAACAGCAACAGTCTTAGAAAGAACTGAGATGGATAAATTTACTTATTTTATGGATCATTTTTAAAATCTGATATTCATGAACCGAAAAAAAGAAGACAAAAGTTAGTTTTTATCAGTTTCACCGAGCTCTTTTCACGTGTGGAACTTGAACAGTTTCATTTGCACTTCATTCGAAGGTTTTTATGAGTATTACATCACTGAAGTCAAATTTTCAAGCAGTTTGTCAAATGGTAAGGGTATGATCTTCTTGACTATTTATTCTTACGAGTTACTCTGCTTCTCCTTTTGTTTTGAAAGTCTTGCTTCCTTAGGGCTGGACCTTCGAAATAAATGTTTCTTTAGATATTCGACGATGCGATTGAATAGATGGGACTGATATTTACTCATTTCTCTTCTGCTATGATAAAATCTCTGCCCGATTTTTTTGATCGCTGTTGGAGAAGAAGTCTCCCCGTATTTCGAGAATGATCCAAGCATTTTTGTTCACTCGTGAACAATACAGAGAGTCGAGATTTGTCGATTGTTTTCCAGGCATGAAATATCGCACATTTGAGATTTAATCATGTATAGCGATAATCACGTTTACTATAATCGGACGTTTATCCATAGATTAAATGACGTATCAAAATTTACACTCATCAAATAACACCATGTATTACTATAGTGATATTAGGATGATATACTATGCAGTCTTTGATGATAGAGAAGCGAAATAAATCCCGCATAGCTGCAGCACGATGTGCCGGAAGGGGTGACATTGATCTCGCTTCACGGCAGCACGATGCGACTAAAGGACGAGTACGCAAAGGGTGACATTGGTCCCGCAATACTGAGCACGATGAGCCTAAGAGGGTGACATTGGTCCCGCATAGCTGTAGCAAGATGTGCCTAAAATACGAGTACGCGAAGGGTGATATTGGTCCTGCATTGCAGCAGCTCGTCGTTGTGCCAATCGACGTGTACACTAAGGGTGATAATGGCCCGGCATTGCGATAATAATACGAGACTATTATCGTCATTAGGATACACGTCGTTTGACACAACGAGCCGCAGCAATGCTGGACCAATGTCACCCTATGAGAACTCGTAATTTATGCACATCTTACTGTATACGGTATGATGTGCATAAAAGACGTGTTCTCAAATGTGACATTGGTACTCGTCGTTCAGGCACGACGTGCCTGAGCGACGAGTACGAAAAAACGGCATTGGTCCCGAGTTGCGGCAACACGATGTGCCTAAATGACGAGTGCGCTAGAATGGCATTGGTCCAGCATTGCTGCTACACGAAGGGTCTAGACGACGATTGGTCGTTTGAGATCGGGAATTGTATTTTAATTAGCCGTCCTTTAACGATCCTAGGAAGCTCTTTTCGTATTGCCCGCTCTGCAAGTTCCTCCCACAGTTCGGCTCTCTAAGCAGTATTCGTGCATTCCTCTAACTCTTCTTTAACTTGGAAATGAATCACTTTTGCAGAGCATACGTGAAGAGTCGCCTAATGCACTCTGTTGGGTGTTCAGTGGACGATGCGCTGGTTTCGTGTTGGTTGTTAAAGAAGAGCCGGGTAATGCACTCTGTTGGGTGTTCAGTGGGCGATGCGCTGGTTTCGCGTTGGTTGTTAAAGAAGAGCCGGGTACTGCACTCTGTTGGGTGTTCTGTGAGCGATGCGCTGGTTTCGTGTTGGTCGTTGAAGAAGAGCCGGGTAATGCACTCTGTTGGGTGTTCTGTGGGCGATGTGCTGGTTTCGTGTTGGTCGTTAAAGAAGAGCCGGGTAATGCACTCTGTTGGGTGTTCTGTGGGCGATGTGCTGGTTTCGTGTTGGTCGATGAAGAAGAGCCGGGTAATGCACTCTGTTGGGTGTTCTGTGGGCGATGTGCTGGTTCCGTGTTGGTCGTTGAAGAAGAGCCGGGTAATGCACTCTGTTGAGTGTTCTGTGGGCGATGTGCTGGTTCCGTGTTGGTCGTTGAAGAAGAGCCGGGTAATGCACTCTGTTGGGTGTTCTGTGGGCGATGTGCTGGTTCCGTGTTGGTCGTTGAAGAAGAGCCGAGTAATGCACTCTGTTGAGTGTTCTGTGGGCGATGTGCTGGTTCCGTGTTGGTCGTTGAAGAAGAGCCGGGTAATGCACTCTTTGTGGTAACGGTTTTGAAAACTGTCAATTAATGAAGTCTGCTTCTTGATGGCGATGTAATACCATTTGTGGGGAGACATGTAAATCTAGCATGCATTATCAACAGAAGGTCGACGCACCACCTCAAACAATTAGCAATTGAACGAAGGGTTTCAGGAACAGAAACCAAAGGCTCGGAATCTTCAGCACCAGGTAACGTATTGATGATTACACCTAGTCGAAGTATTTTCAAGAGAGTATTTGATGAGCGGTGGGTACAGAAACCACGATGTGTAAGAGACGAAACAGATAATGCTCGAGGTTCTGTAGTACACGCTCTGCACTTAACGATAGAAGATCATATTATGTTCTCTGCTCGAAAGCCGTCATAGAACGGAGGCTTGTTCGAGTTATCATTTAGTGATTGATGGATTTAAAGTATAATTGGGTATATTGACAGGTAGACAGTTACAGAAATGTCGCAATACTCATATGATACGTATCAGGTGCCTAAACAAATAAAACTTACTCCATGACTTTGATAATCATGAATTTAAATTCAGGATGGTGTATAAATATATAACTTATATCCTACCAGGCTGCGGACATTGTTGGAGGACATTCTCAAATTCTGCAATAAGTCAGAGCGAACAAAAAACGCCAGACTGAACTCTTGATCTCCTGGCAAAATGTCACCTCACATGAATTAAGCTAGCCAGCGCACTGTTTGATAATTCCATTCACTCATGTAAAGTTTGGCACACAAATCAAGAATTTAGACTTCTAGTCAACATTGAGAGTTGAATCGGAGCAAAATATAAAACAATTTAGCGAAACATCAGAAATGTTCAAGTAGCCTATTCTACATCTCACTTCTCTCTGTGTACGGAGTTTGTAAGAGAAACTTGAAGAGATAAGTGAAGAAACAGAGGGGTTTGGTTGTGTAGGCGGCATTAGGGCGGCTGCGGCGCAACGCCGTGGTGATATCTGATTTTG
>SDVV010043026.1:0-10285 GCA_016164225.1 Gammarus roeselii
ATATATACGACAATTCCAATCCTAAATTATTCCTTTGTGATGGCGGATTATCTTGAGCGTTACTCCCAACTTGCAATGTAGCACTCACTCTCTGGTGACTTATTCGTCAAAAAAATGAAACGAATCGATTTCATAGAATTGTAGAATATGAGAACAAAACTCCATCAATTGTTGTTACATAACAGTTTTCTTGTACAGAAGAAATATGGTTGATGAAGCTCTAAAAAAAATGTAATTTTATTTATTTGTCATGATTTTAGCACTGGATTGATTTATCATAAATCAATGAAAACGTCATCACATATTACAATATTGTTTGTACGTTTATCCTTGTTTACCTCAAGTTCTGACGCCACATTACATTTCGCAGGATTACATATGCAAGCGAAACATCGCTAGATCTTCTTCAATAATTCATCTATGCTTACTGCTTTGAATATCAGCAGCCGGAATAACTCTTCTTCAGGCCGTGCTGCACGCTTGCAAGAAGTAGCACCTCCCATTGAAATGCATTGCGTGCTGCACGCGGGATGGTACTGAGTCGAGGAAAGATATCTTTCCCGTAGTCGTCTTTCACAGCATATCAGACAGCCTTCATACCCCAGAGAAAGCTTTTTTCCAAGAATCTTTCTATGTAGTTTTGACCTATTCCATTTTTAAATGTTACAAAAATGACTGCGAGACAGAATAACAGCTTGTTCCCATGCTTACCCTTCATATCACATTGGATGGAGTATCACACCCGAAAAGCTTAGCTCACATCTTCAGTTACCCTGGCGATGGGTTAGCAGCGCCCTCTCGCAGTGACAGAGACAAACGACCTCCTCTAAAGGGACCGCAGCCCGTCACCGGCAGAGGGCAGGAATGACATGCTACTTCATAAGTCTGCGTAACCAAGCTTGAGTTTGAGGCACACGCGTGACAGAGCCTAGCCTCTAGTGAACTTGCAAATTGATTATTTATCATTAAAAAAATATTATACACAGGTCAAGGGGTGACGTATCAACCGAGGAAACAAGAAATTTGTTTTTGATTGATATTACAGCATGCGTGATTTCATATTCGTGATAGAGAATGCTAGATTCCCCCTGATAATTCCTATCCGCTCGCTGCCTGGAATGTCAGTAGCGGAAGTAACTTCACTTCCAGGCTATGAGGTCGAATATGGAGAATGGATATGCAAAGCAAGTTTTTGAAGAGAGCAAAAAGAACGAGCTGTTCAATTAACAGAAGTAGAACGAACTGTTCAATTAACAGAAGTAAAACGTGCTGTTTTTTTAAACAAAAGTAGAACGAGCTGTTCAATTAAGAGAAGTAGAACGAGCTGTTCAATTAACAGAAGTAGAACGAGCTGTTCAATTAACAGAAGTATCTGAACCTTACCTCACCCTCGAGTTCATCACATTTCAGCTAATTAGTATCTCCCATACATGTTGAATCCTTACCAATGTCTCATTGGATGTTAAAGTTTTTGTTGCTGCCGGTTTAATTGTTTAAAACAAAGATCTTCTAATGTATCTTCAAATAAAATATTAAAATAAACCATGTAATCAAAGGTGAGTCACGGGGAAGAAAATATTCTTGTCTTATGGTATATTCATGTAATAATTAGGGTAACAATTCTTGACCCAAATGATTTTGTGCAACGATCAAACAGATTCTGCTATGAATTATTAAGATCACATGGGAAAAATGTAAAAAAGGACGATGCATAAGAGGCTTTTGAGGAGCGCGCGGTCGTTTATTTCCATGTTTATACGAAAGTTGAATGTTTAGTGGAGTTAGGTTTCTAACCGCGAGAGTCTACTTATCTTCAGGTGGAAGTAAATGAACCGACTATTTACCTTTTTGAGTCAGGCACCTGGAGGTAGCATGAAATATTGGAATACGATAGGGATCCTTCGTATTACACCGTCTTTCTCCCGCTAAAAAAATATTAGGAAAATTGGAGCAATTTGTCAATTGTAGGCGTATAGCTATCTCTACTTAGTTGAAACGATGAAGTTCGTGTGATCCCTGAACACTGGCAACACATGTCACTCATTTATTGGGTTAATTATTTTCTGACTTATTGGACAATTGACCTCACGCTCAAAAGAGTTATTCATGACCGTTGTCTGGTTATGACTTCAATTGATTATGCGCTCTGTCTAATTCTTTCCACTGTCCATCATGTCCGCTGTTCAGTCTTGACCCGTCCAATGTGTTCCCGTCCAATCTATCCCTGTCCCGGCTATCTTCGTCAAGTCTATCCTCTTCATATCCATCCCCGTAGTGTCTATACCCGTCCAGTGAATTCACGTTCAATCAATCTCCGTTCCGCTATCTCCGCCAAGTCTTTCTCCGAAATATCTGTCCAGTATTCTGTCCCCGCCAGTCTCTTCCCGCCAGTATATCTCCGTCCTGGCTATCCCTGTTCAGTGTTTCCTTGTTCAGTCGATCCCCGACCAGTCTATCCCCGTCCAGTCTATCCCCGTCCAGTCTATCCCGTCCAGTCATTCCCCGCTCAGTCTATCTCCGTCCAGTCTAACTGCGCCTAGTCCTATCAGCCATCCTGCCCTATTCCCTGTCGCCAATCTAAAGGAAGCGGTCTTCGTAGTCACCCTCGATAGGTACTGAAGCGTTCCTGCAGTGGCAGGAGAGTTTTACTCCCACTCGCACTCTTGTTGCGTGTGCTACTGAAAGTTTTACTCAAACTCACACTCTTGTTGCGTGTACTGCTGCATATGGCTGCGTTTTTTTTCTACTGGCAATAGTTTCATTTTCTTGTTAGCGTCACACTGGAAATGACCTGTAATTTGTTCGTATGTATTTCTAAGTCCTCTGCTGCTAATTGTCATGCTAAATTCTTGTGTTCTGTTAGGTTTCCGTTCGAGTCTTTTAAAGTTTTATGTTTGGTGTCTATGAATTATTCAACTGAATTCATTCCGAACACCAAACGAGCTAGCAGTGTGGATCAGATTGCTCGTTTTGTGGGGGATCAGCTCCAACCTGCACAGAGTGAAGTGGTAAAAATAATAATAATAATGACAATATTCTTTATTGAGGCACTCGATGGTACACTAATGGTCACAACAAAAAATGAGTTCAACAGAAAAGCTTTCCTACCAATACATATAATATATTTAAAAAAAAATAATAAAGCACACGTGGAGACAGATCAAGATTGAAATACACGACAACAATTCACATTTTAGGTTAAGACAAACGTGCTTAAAATACCTTATATGTCCCTTTCCCACACTAGTATGTATGCAAGAAAAAATGTTGGAGGGGTTTAGTATAGAACCACCAATCAGTGAACATCCTCGGGGTCGCATCTCAACCTGACAGCCACCCTCACGAAGTCAAACAATATTCCTATTGATATCGGGATCTTCCTGCACATGCAGTAATCTATTCCATCTTTCTTTAAGTGGAGATAGTTCGTATCCCTCACTGTTACATACTGCCTCCAGGAAGGGATTATTTGAGTTTTCAATTCATTCTTGGAGGCTGTGTGCACTTTTTCTTGCTCGTACTTTCAGGCAATCAATATCATATTCTGAAAATACTAGGCTAGCACTCGTTCTTCTTGGGACACCCACTAATTTCCTGAATATGGCATTGTATGATACTCGCAGTTTGCTCATAGTACCCCTGGTAAATTTACACCACAATGAGTTCCAGTATATAGGATAACAGTACGTTTTAAAAAGCTGCAGCTTAACATTCGTTGTACAAAAGTTGAATTTGCCGACCGCATTTAACTTCCGGTGTTGTTTAGTTATATCTTTATTATCACGCTGATTATTTGTTATTAAATGCCCCAGGTAAGGAAAACTGTCCACCTACTCCAGATAAGTCAAGCTAAGTACCCCGTCCGTTCTGCACTGGAACCTCTGGTTGGGTGGCTTCACTAGCATGTACACTGATTTACCGGTATTTTACTCGATGTCTACTTTCGCGGCCTCAGTCTCGCATAGATTTAGCATCGTCGGAGAACATCGGCCTGTGGGGCCAGAAAAACCATGTCGTCTGCATAGATAATCGCGTTAACACAGCAATCGTCAATGTGACACCCAACACGGTTAGGAGATAGTCGGTCCTGTAAGCTGTCTACATAAACATTGAAAAGGAGAGGCGAGAGTAAGCCTTCTGACCTTATACCATTAGTTGTTAGAAACGTATTTGACAATGTACTTTCCCATCGTATTACACATTCCTGCTGCTGGTACCAGTACTTTAGTAGCTCAACAATGTGAATTGGCGTCCCTATTTAGTTAAGTTTTTTGAACAGTGTCCAGTGATTGACACGATCAAGTATTTATTTAACATCCAAAAAGCAAAAGTACATAGTTGACCCTCCACTGACAAAGTAATTATTCGTCTGCTTTAATGTGAAGATAGCCATTTTCGTCCCATGCTGAGGCTTGAACCCAAATTGAATGGGCGCTGTTTTCAGACAGTCGCCAAGCCTGTTACGGATAACTATTTCTAGTAACTTTGATGAAGCAGTAGCAATTGATATTGGTCTGTAGTTACCTTTATTGGTCGCACATTTTGTCTTCGATTTTATGATAGGTTTCACTACAACATCCATTAGTAACTTAGGAAGGTAATTAAGTTTAAGGCAGCCAGTGAAGAAAATAGACATGACATGAAGTAGCTGAACAGGATTATACTTGAATACTTCCACAGGTACACCATCCTTTCCAACAGCTTTGAAAAAATTTCAACGTCCTGACAGCGGTCATAAGTTTACACATAAACATCAACATCATCATCACGATCCCGATTGAGGGGTTCATTAACAAAATCGAGACAGTGTCGTTGTTGACACTGTTCATGATACCATGAAAATGGTCGCGCCACATATCAGCAATATTTCTCGGCCCTGTTATGCCGTAAAGCGATTGAGAAACAGAGCTATCATCCGGTTTTAAATTTTTCATTTCTTTCCAAATCTCGATCATCCGCCCAGCAACTACTTCTTTCTGACAGACTAGCTGCACGTAAATCATCCTCGTCTTTCTTATAGTGGCGCTGTGCGTATATACAGGCATTATTCGATTTTTTTTCTCATTGTACAATAAGCCTGCTCAGGGTTGACCAGCATCACGCCATTGGACGTAAACTGCGTTGCTTGCCTCGCGTAAGTCAGCCACATGCCTGTTCCACCCTGGTGCCTGTGCCTTCTTCTAGGTGTTCGCTCTCCATATGCTGCTCTGCCAGCCATCTGAGCCGCACCACATAAACACTCGTAGAGCTCGTCTAACTTGTCTCTGTCAGCTGCAGCATGAATCCGTAGCACCTCTGGCGGCAAGCTCCTAGGCTAATTGATAAGAACTGAACAAAATATATTAGTCTTAGCTTTATCATTGAATTGCCAGTTAATGGAATGTGCGGCTGTATCCCCATTAACCTTTACAGGGAGTGTATGTAATGAGAGCTATGCATGGGGTTTCAAGTGATCAGACAGAGGCGTGTAGTTTCCCACAAACACTCTAGTAATATTGTTGGCTATTGCTGGGGTAAGGGCTAAGTGATCTAACCATTTTACTGTTCTCCTGTTGCGATTAACATGAGTGTGTGTATCCCGGGGTAGCAGTGACACGTCCACTAAATCTAGTTCATTATCTGCCAGAAGTATCGGCCACTCATTAAATGTGCAGCTGCCTGGGCGGCAATTAAAATCCCCCATAACACATACATGATCATGTCAAGATCCGAGAATGATTTCCTCAAACTTCCCATTATACACAGTTACTAATTTTACATTATGATGAGCTGCATAAGGCAAATACACATTTAAAAATGAGATAGACATACCCTCTAAATTCAGAGATAACACAAGTATCCTATCATCATTGTACTGCTCAATTTCTACAAATGGACTCACTCTATCAGACCAAAGGAAGGTAAGTCCACCAAACGGGCCTCCCCTAAGTATCTTCTCCTCTGAATTGATTGAAGATATCGAGAAGAAATGACGTTGCCATCTCTGGATAAACTAATCGGGAGCTCGTGCCTGAACAGCCACGTCCCCTGCAACGCACATATATCACTATTTGTTCACAGCTGTTTCACAACGTTTTCTGCACTGTTAAACCCATTACAGTTAAAGGTGACCTGACATTGACTTCCTAGAGAAATTTGCATTTGATTTGAAGAAAATCATTTTCCTGATTTCATGAGGAGGGGCCAAGCTTTTCTTGCTGTCGTAGAACTTTCGGACGCAAGCGCCTGCAGGCCACATATCCGGTGACTTGAGGCGCTTAACTTCCAGGTAGCTTGCGCTGACTCTGAAGGCACTAAACCTGCCGAGACGATTGAGCTTTTCTACTGTGTAGCTGTCATCTTCGGTTAGTCATTTTATCTCACTCATAACGTGCGATGTCCCCATCGATGGACACATATATGCTGCTTCGTTGTAAGGAAAAGATGCCTTTTGATGTCATTCGACCTGTTCCAACGAGGTGTTCAGTTCGTGTTCTTTTACGGTCGACTTTCTCATATTTTCCGCCTTCCAAGTCATTTCCGTTGCCGATGCAATTAACACCAGACCCCCCGGTTAAGTCTTGTTTGCGTGGAGCAGGCGATTTGACCTCCGTGTCCGGCTTATCAGCTGCCTTTGTTGAGTGAGACTCCTTTGTTTGGTCGGTTCTCTTGTGCAGCTCCGTATCTACCCCAAGCAGCCAAAAGGCCGCATCGAATCGTCAAGTCGTTGGCTTTAGAGGATGAGTAGCTTGACTTCCAGTGGCGAGAGGCTGTCTTGGCTTTGCGGGTTGGGTGATATGAGACTCAAATATGGGAGGTGTTGGGGTGACAGGTTGAGTGGGAGGTGTTGGGGTGGCAGGTTGTGTGGGAGGTGATGGGGTAGCAGGTTGAGTGGGAGATGGTGGGGTGGCAGATTGAGTGCTGCAGAGTTTCTTTTCTTGAGTTTGCTCATGAAGGGCTTTCATCGAATTCAAGAGTCGCTTTGGTATTATTGCACTCCTCTTGGCAATGGACGCTATTGCTCCAAGTCGAGTAATGAATTCCTTGACGGCTCTTAAATCTTCTCTTAGTGACGAGATTTCTTCATGCATTGCCTTTTACTGATGTTTCAGTATGCTCCTCTTGTCAGCCTCGAGTTTGTCTATGCGTTTTTCAATTGTGGGGCTGTTGGACTCCATCTTGCTGTTTAATTTCCTCGCATCGCCTTCTCGGATCATTCTACTCACATTGGATCCTGGTAGAAAAGTCGGCAGTTTATAGAGAGGTTGCAGGTTTGCATCACCTCATAACTTTTTTATATTATGGTATTGGCTGTCCTTGGGTTGCCATCGATTGTTGCAACAACATCCGGTTTGCAGACATCCAGTGTATCTTTTGCAAATTCTTGCAGCTTCTTCAACGCTGTTTTCAGCTCACCCATTTTGCAGACGTCGATTTTTTTTTTTTTTATAGTCATTTTCCTGTCTTGAGTAACTCTACTTGCGACAAACCTCAGGACAGTGCTCACCAACAAATCAGCACTTCTCTCATCATCGAGAGTGATCGGAGCAAATTTACTCGATGAGCTTTCATTTTTGCTAGAATTGGTGTTACTTGTTTCTCCATCACTGCGGCCGAGCCGTCCTTATCACCTCCTTCGGCCTCCTTACACACGATACAGGAGCCCACACAATTAGATGTAAGATAGATGGTTTTCTGAACTTAGATTTGCGTTATGTATCAGCTAATACTATGACCTGGTACCGGTTAATTGACTTGAGAATGAATGTTTAAGAAGAGTTCTCCGTTCAGGTGTTTAATGCAGCTTTCTTCGGCTATCTGATCCACACTGCTAGCTTGTTCGGTGCTCGGAATAAATTTGGGTGGATAATTCATTTATTTCGGCATCCTAGATCCATCATACTGACCTGGGCAATTGGGCCAATTACCCACCCTTCTCCTTGTGGAATTCCTGTAGATACCTTTATTTCAAAAGTCTTGAAAGGATTCACAGGTAATGGGATGACGTATCAACCGAAGAAACAAGATATTTGTTTCTGATTATTATTGCAGCATGCGTGCTTATATATTAGGGATTGAGAATGCTAGATTATCTTTGATAATTAATTTCCGCTTGCTGCATGAAATGCCAGACGCGGAATTAACTCCACCTCCAGGCCATGCTTCAGGGCTGCAAGATATAACTCCTTCCATTGCTAAGCATTCCGTACAACTTGCGGGACAGTTTATAGGTCATGCATAGAGTTCCTTCCCATTTTCATCTTGTAAAAACATAACAGTTCCGCCTATATGCCCTGCAAATATCTTATATCCAATATTTTCTGCTTTAACTACAAACTTCTTCATTTTCCACTGTGACTTCGCATCAGCGTTCGCCAGGCGAAATATCAGCCCATGAAACAGCATCTCATCTTGCCACTTCTCAGATCAAATTTGATGGTAGATCGCACACTAAAATCATGGCTTTCCTCTTCATTTCCCCGGATGATGGGTTAGCAGCGCCCTTTCACAGTGTTGGTGAGAAACGACCTTCTTTAAAAGGATCATGGCTTGTCACCGGCAGAGGGCGGGCGGCTGAATAATTTGGTACTTTATACGACTGCATAAACCAGCTTGATGCTATGGCTCATACGCTATAAGACTCCGACGGTGTGGATGGTTCCTCCCTTATGTTTGCAAACGAACGAGTAACCAAAAATATATCAATAACATAGTAAATAAATCGAAATGGATTACGATGGGACAAAAATTAAGTCAAGGAAATGTTTGAATGGTTTGATCAACAAAAAATGGTCTAATTACACAAACGACTTTCCGAGGTTAAACAAATCTGAACGAAACAATGTCTCATAATATCATATCGTGTCTGTTTCTGTTTATCATCAAATGACATTTATATTACCGTCATCAAGTACAATAAAATGAAGATTTATAAATAGATCATATAGATAGATCATATTAGTTATGGTTCGGAAAACCATTGTGTACGAACTAGTACATGGCAAAGACAGATAAGCATGCATGTATGGAAGATAAACCACCGGAGGGGAGGGGAGGTGAGTGGAATGTATGTTGTAATCAGAGGCTGAGGCTTCCAGGTAGAAATGAATGTGAAATGCTTGATAAGAATTTGGTTTTAGCTCATGGAAACTATAGGTTGATTTCAATTTTAGAACTACAGCACAAGGTACATTTCCCAATACAGAATATCATTGGTACCACAAAGTCAGCCCAAACAAATTGCTAAGGATACCACAATGATCGATAATAGATTACTCATGTGACATCGATGAGCACTGGAACATGTTTTATATAGTCTTCAGATTATATTTGACAACATGTTCCAGCGTTCACGAATGTCTACTGTCTTATTTCAATTGAGAAGGCCGTCGTTCTTAATAGCGCCAACGATGTTTCACTCCGGAAATTGTTAGAATCGGTTTGTATTAAGCAACTGCCGGATATGAACGTGTTCAAGTCCAGCATTGAAATCGATAGTACCACTTGTAATATTTTTTTTAACCGCAACTCTTGCCTGTACAAAACATTTAGTAATTTGGACAGCGTTTAGAAACTACACGCACTGCCGAAAGACAATTCAGGTTTATAATATTAGATTTTCTCATCTGTTAGATCCTTTCATGTTCACTGTCAGAATTGTTTAACGAGAATCAGATTACTTATCACGCATTGATCAGACATTTTTAATCCTCATACTAATTGTTGTAATTGCTAGCAATTACAGTTCATTTTACAATATTACGAAGAGTTTTTGGTAGTCTCGATGAGGGTGTAATTCAGCGATTGACATTGTCTATAAAATTTTCTAGATAAAATTAATGCAAAGATTATTTTTAGTTGCTCTAACATCTGTTCAAGGTTAAATTAGATTTGATCTCATACTTTGTTTATATGATGTTTCATGAAATGCTTAAGAATTAAATCGATAATTCCAGATTATTACGATGAGTGGAAAAAAATAGTCAACTTTTTATTGACAGACAGCTAGTTCAATGGGTCACTGCGTTGTCTGGTGCTGTTCAATTTACATATATATGTACATGGAAATAATTGTGCGTTGATCAGAATGTATATGCAGGTGTGTTCATTTGTATGTTGATTTTGTAGATTTGTCTTAAGATCTTCAAGCGAATACATCTGTTCGTGTTGTTTAGGTTATATGTTTCTATACGTGAGTGCAGTGTTGAGATATTTCCATGTAAATTTATAATTTTAATCATCTGTATGTTAGATCTTGCAGCTGACACTTTTATTGAATAATGTTTTTATTACTGTCGCCCTTTTA
>SDVV010043028.1:0-10285 GCA_016164225.1 Gammarus roeselii
ATGTATGCATGTATGCATGTATGCATGTATGCATGTATGCATGTATGTAATGTAATGTAATGTAATGTAATGTAATGTAATGTAATGTAATGTATGGTAATGTAGGTAATGTAGGTAATGAGGCGGAAGTTTTGTAACCATATACTTGTATCAATCAGCGTCGGTTCATGTTGGTGTATTAATAATGATTCATTGGCTTGTCATGAAAGAAAAATTCGTTGAATTGAAGGTTTAACTCTAAATTTGCTAATGTTTGAAAGCGTTCATTCAATGAGTTGTGAAACATTAACCTATAATTCAATTAATTATGTTATCTGCTAATATTGGAAGGCTCTATCGCTCCCGGTTTTCAAGTCGACATGTGATTTCAGTAACTCAAACTCTTCTTTCATTGAACGTGCCGGAAGGACATGGACTCCAGTACATTAGTAAGTCATGGCAATCTAAGCTAATCTTTCATACTGTCAAATCCTAGAAACAGTTCTCTGAACTCCAGTAGTTCTTGTGATCGAATTTAAAATGCATAATAATTATTCGTCGACAAAGTTTTTTTTACTGAAACTATTCCGTTTTGCTGTGGCAGGTCTTCAGCGGTTGCACTTGCATCGTTAATGTGCATAACTCGAACTTCTCAGAGTCCTCGCCTGAATCGCACACTCTTGGTCCCGGACAGGCCTCCATCGACACGTGTCCAAACACGTGTGATTTGCTCGTCGGCTTCATGATAATACTTTTTATCCTCATGAGTTTGACTTTCTTCATCTCCATGCCAAACATTGCCGCCACACTCAGGTATGTCGCCTTGGCAGTATTAAAAGCCAGTGTTGAGGTTGTTCAATGTATCAACGCTTATGCTACCATTGCTGATGTTTCTTGTATCGGATTCTGTTTAGCGATTTGAATTTTCAGAGCGTTTTTGCACACAACATCTGTATTCTTTCAACTGAACTAGATTATGATATGCCATACTAGTTCCATGATTCCTTTACTTTCAATTGTAGGAGTGTGGAGCCCAAGCACCGCGCTCTCGCTATGGGGCTGCAGGGAATCTCTTTCCGGATGGTAGGCACGATACCCGCCCCCATCCTGTTCGGAGTGGCCATCGACAGCTCCTGCGTCCTTTGGCAGGATTTGTGTGGCGCGCAAGGCTCCTGTGTCGCCTACAATAACTTCTATATGACCAGGTAGGACTCTGTTAAGCCAGGTAATGATGTAAAGCCAGGTAAGTTTCTGTTATAGCAGATATGGCCCTCAAATCCGTTTAATGTGCTTCTAAACTAGTTAGGGCTATGCTAAACCAGGTACAGATACAGACTCGTGGCCGAATCCCCCTTTAAGGGACGGCTGCTATTTAGTTCACACGACATCTGATTTCAATCCGATAAATACATTTCATTTAGGGCAGTGTTTTTTTTTTTTCAATTATATGGTTTGACTGCTTGATCCTGCCTCTTTTTTTGCGCGAGCGGTATGTTTAACATCATCGCTAGATGTGCTTTAAGCACATTCATTATTTTTTTCAGGTATATCATGGCACTTGGTTTTGCCGCAAAGTTTGTGTCTTGCTCGGCATTCTTCGTCGCCTGGCGATGGTACAAGACTCCACAGCCCGTCGCAGACCCCGCTCAGTTGCCTGAGAGCAATGGAGTAGGGCCCTCCTTGGATGGACACACAGGAGGTCCCGTACTGCAGGCTAACTTGTCTACTCAGAACACCAAGTCAACGGCTGAACTAATGACTTATGATAATTTAGCTCTAGACAACACTTAACATCTGGAGAGCATGTGCATCTCTAAATTTAAAAGCTGTGGAAAATGTCTAACAAATCGTTTCTAGAGTTATTGCGGCTTGGCTCAATGTAGTTAAAAGTTATTCCGCCCTCATCTGAGACCCATTCTCGAGACCATGGGAACTAGGCTGTGATATCTCAAACTTGATCTGTTTATGACTGAAAATGTTCATCTAAAATAATTGCTTGTAATTATCGAAACTAGAAATCCTTGAACAATTTGCAAGACTTATTTGTATCGTCCAGGTATAAATCCGTGCTAATGAATTCTGTGTACCAAAATGTAAGTAGTTTTGAAACATTAATCTTCGAGTATTATGAAACCAATCTTATAGGCTCATCTCTGAGTCTAGACTATATGAGTAATGTATTATAACATTCGTGTAAGCATGTGCGTCATCTTGCAAAAATAACAACCAAGAGGGGTTCAATAGGTTATTTGCCTTCCATGATAACCCCAACTTGTTTTCCTTCTCTTAATCTTTTTCTACAACTCTCAATTTTTTCTTCTTTCCTTCCCTGACGTTCTTATGCAGGAGATTTTCTAGCTGTGTGCAGGTCTCGTGCATTGGATCCCCTTTCCTAGGGAAATAGGGACTCCCTCCTCGGGCAGGGCTGGGGTGCAGTGTAGGTCAAATCAGATCGTTACTTGCTCACCTCCAGGGAGTGCAGGGACCATGTGACCTCAAGATTTACTGTGCATGACTATGACATTACTGTGCATGACTATGCCATTTGCAGCGTTAAGGACATTAATTCTGTGCAGCATCAACCGGGATCATTCTAAACTAATTTTTCATGTTGTGTGTATCTCTGTACGTCATCTCGAACATGTATCTTAGACCCACGAGATGTTTTAGTGTGTGTCTATATTCGGTGCCCGGTTGTTAGAACCAATTGCAGCTCAAGTTACTCGGAACAAGTTTCCGTACAATTTCAGTAGCAAACCTTCAGGAACTCTTATTAAACAGGTCTGTCATATTCGAATCTCACAAAGATTTTTTTTCCCGTACGTTCTCAAGCTTGTTGAAAAAACGTTAAAATTATATTAAACATGTAATTAACTTTTTTTATACGCTTTTTATCACCCAGCACGTGAGTTTTTTTAATCTCTCGGTCTGGAGAAAACTGCGTACTGTTTCTAGCAACTGCCAAACGAACATTAGATATCAATGTCGACAAGGCAAAAAAATGCTGTCAACGACATTAATATTACTTTGGAACGCCATCACATTAGTCTTCTACCGACTTGGTGCATCTGAGATGACTGCGCACAGCTTGAATCAGTTGCTGAGGGGTGGCAAAAATATTTAGTCTAGATACAGCGGTAATAAACGTGGGACAACGCGTGCACCAGCTACCCGTGTCTGGATGGTGGCTGGCGCTATCTGAATAGCTGGTTCTCTGCGAATGCGTTAATTGAACAAAAAACGCAGTAACTGCTACTGCAGTAACTGTTATCGGTTAAACTAATCTGATGTTTCTATGTTCTGACCTGCAATTGGTCTTGTAGTGATCACATTTGGGTGAAGACATTACACAATGTTTGTATTCCGACCTCATAGATAACTTTCTGCAGGATATTTAATCAATATTAACTAATTATGCTTACGAGTGTACATTTTTATACCAATAGCTTGTAAATATGATCGAAAGTCCCTCTTTTGTTTTAATTTTTTGATAAATGATGTTTCTCGTGCATTTTCAGTCAATTTTGTAAACTTCACAAATTCAACAGCATTTTCCATAACATGATGTTATCTGCACCCTTCTCTAAGAAAGCACCTAATCGTATATTGTGTAAAACCGACTACACTATGAAAAGAATAGAACTTTTGGTGACATGTTATGAATTTAAAATGGTCGAGCAATCATTTTTAATCATGGACAATCTATCTTCGAATCTCCCCACTCAGGAGTTGGAAATATATAAAAATTTGCCGACATGAAATGATATTCTCTTGTGTATGTTGAGTTTAGCTTACAATTGATAAAATAGCTAAATCTCGTTTTTAACATCATTCTCCCGCACATTTTTTATAAGATATGTTTTTATTCTCCAGCGTGAAGCGGCCTAATAAGGCGAGACCTCAGCAATTGTGCTCTACAGGAGGACCTACGAAGGCTAACGCTCGAGCAGCGCACACTAACGAGATGGTGTTAGTGTACCCTGCGCTCGGGCTTCTCGAGCTTTGCGCAGAGGCAGTATCGTAACCAATGACGGACAACTAACTGAGTTTGAAATTAACATCGCATACTGTTTTTCGCGTCTAAGCTCCAAAGTTTACAAGTTTCCAGGGTATAGATTTTTTTTTGCTGTATCAAGAAAAGAGCCGGTCACCGCTCTAAGCCGAATATCGCTCCGAGACCGAATAGCGTCTCGTAAAGGTTGAAGTTTTCAACTAAATTGAAGAGATCGACTATCATCTTTTTAGAGCGAGAGCAATAAGGCACCTCAGAGGGATACCCCCTGGGGTTATCCCAGGCTCACCCGCCTTCCCGCGGTGTCCTCGTTATCCACCAATATTCATTTGTCTCATTGCGTAAATACGTTTTGAGTTAGAAGATCCCCCCACCGTCCCCTCTTTCAGTTTGTAGCTACATCCACAATGTTTGTATTCCGACCTCAAAGATAACTTTCTGCAGGTTATTTAACCAATATTAACTAGTTATGCTTACGAGTATAAGTTTTTGTACCAATAGCTTGTACAGAGAGGTGCACAAAGAGGTGAACCCCCCACTGACATCGGGTTTTGTAAATTTAGAATCGAAACCAATTGAAATTGAAGAAAGCAACAAAAAATTTGTTTATAAAAAATTGATAAAAAAAAATCGTCAACAAAAAATCTAGATTTAAGGTTAATTTTAAGTGTACATTTGGAGATAGAGTTAGTGTATATATTTGTATATACAACAGAAATAAATGTAAATGAGGCCCCACCTTCATCACCCAGAACCCCGGGTAGAAGCCGGGGATCAAACAATGGGCAAGACCATGCCCTATCGGAGACAGGCTGACGGCCCCTCCAGAGCGTCGCACTCAAACAAGTCTGCAAGAAAGAAAGACGAGCCCCTCAGATGTTCCTCATCGACAGGAGACCTGACTCAGGTCGTAATCGACGACACAAATGAACGCGTCTCAAAGTTGGACACGAATAGAACTGGAATGCAGAATACCCTGGGCAAGATCTGCAAAATGATAGCCCTTCCCAAGCTGGAGAATGAGGACTGCTCGGCGCCCTCCAGTGAAGTCGGCGAATGTCTCGCTAAACTCGAGAACCTTTGTGCAACTATGAATACCCGACTGGAAGAGCTGATGAAGAGGATAGAGGCCAGGGAACCCGTAACCTGTTTGTGAGCTTCCGCCTCTGACCGCTCCGATAACATCGCTCTCCTCCCAGCCGAAACTCGTAACGCCCGAACACCAAAAAACACTAAGAGGAGACAATACACACGATTTGATGACCTCAACCTATTCAACAACGGCCCTAAGTTCCCCTAACACTTTAAAATTACTTATGATGTCAATGACATCGGATATTTGCCCACATAAACTACGAGAAGAACTCTGCTCCATGACTGGCCGTCCATTTCTCAACATCACCGCCAGCGGTGACGATAACTTCACCATTAAAATCGACACAAAACTTCAAAGTGACACTATACTCTCCAGAAACAATATGCGAAAAACCTTGTAAAGTCATACCACACCCAATTTTTTTCCATGAGTTTAGGCCTGATTTACATCGAGGGTCTCCCGAGTGATGAAACCGACGAATTCATCACCGGACTCGTCCAATACGAGGAATGTATAGTTGAAGCGAAAACCGCTTCAAAAATCAAACTAAGAAGAAACACCACCACGGCCCTTCTGCTCAAATTCATTTGCCCCACCTCACCTAACTACATAGGCATACCTTTCTTTGACGCCAAAACCCAGGTTACACCCTTCGAAAGACGTTCGATGCGATGCTATAAATGCCAGAAATACGGACACACGAGCCAAAATTATAACGGTAAAAAAAGATGCTCACACTGCTCCCAGGACGACCACGATAAACGAGACGATCCCTTGTCGTGTCCATCTGAAGAACCTCACTGCTTTTACTGCAAAGTAAATGGCCACCCTACAGGACACGAAGACTGCCCTCAGGACAAGACTGAGAGAGAGATCCTGCAATACCAAACTGAGCACAATGTCGGGCGACGAGAGGCTGCGGCCGCGATTCGCTCTCCTCAACTGATCCTCCCACCCAGGAGAGAAGATCAGCATCATTCCCTACCCACTTCCTCATAACGCTTGCGGATAGCGGTGCAAATAAAGTTGTTCCCTCAATGAACCCATTCGCCATGATGAACTCTCTCTCGAAACAACTGGGAGGCAGACCGATAAACATAAACCGACAGGGAAACAATTATCTGGCACACGTCGTAAATATCGAGCAAAGTAACGCTTTGGAACGGATTAACCAAAATAGACAAACACGAAGAAACTGTCGAAATACATCCGTTCTTCAATGCTACAAGATGAATTATATTCACTTCTAACTAAACTCCCAGCAGGTTTAGCAAAGGATTACGGCGTCACCAACGTTTCCCTAGCAAAATGGATCAAACCACGAAATATCCACACCACCGCGTTCCAAATCACTTCCCTAGGTCGTGACACACCGGAAATAAAGAAATCCTGGGCAAACAAGGAAAAACAAAAACTTACCCAGTGGCGACATGGCCTGCAATGTGCAAAAAATGCCTGGAATACATCAAATACTGCCAGCCATACGTACCCCAACGCTGTAAGAGGTGCGCCGGCGAGCATGACCGAAAGGACTGCACAGCCCGCCAACTTAAATGCTACCACTGCTCATGCCTCCATGAGGCAGGTGACCGCGACTGCCCATAGCAGATAGACCAAAAAGCAATGACAATCATACAAAATAACCGCAGAGTCACTCGAAAACAAGCCATCCAAATCTTTTACGACGAAAGCCCAAACTGCCGTAACTTAAATTACGCCAAAGCAGTTAAATATATAACTAAGTCTTCCCCATCAGACAGTATTCGCGTACAGTTAACACAAACTTCTGCCATGACCCCAAAATCCTTCTCCAGTACTAACAATACCACAACCAGCCCAGCGACCGCCCTCGTGATAGAGGCGGGCGCCCCAAGCAACGAACCCACCAGTGCCCAGGAAAGCACTGCGATGGATGCTGCCTCGGTCGACTACGAGGAGAGGTCCAAGAACCCGAAAATCAAAAGACCAAGAGACGATGATTCCTCGGACGACGACCGCGGGATGCACGACACACTCTCGCCACGAAGCAAAAAGATTGGTAGCACACTACAAACCACAGCTCGCCTCGATCAGAGCGTTGAACGACTTCTGTCCGTCTTAACTGAAACCGCACCCAGCGAAAACTAAAGCGAGGTATTCAACCCTCAGCTAACATGCCCAACACCAGAACATCTCACAAGTGAGAACGACCATCGCTTGCGTGAGGACGCCTTGAAAATCTTCAACGAAGAACTGATACCCCAGAAAACTGATCTACCATTCATCGCACTCGACTCAAATATCCCAACGACTACTACTCAGCCCATCATAATGTTTAAAAATCCCTCCATAGAAAAGAAACGCGCTCGCTCAAGAAGCAAACACAAAGATCGTACTCCCTCGTCCTCCTCCTCCTACAAGAGCACTCACAGCCGAGAACGCAGTGAGTCTCGGAGATCATGTTCTACAGAAAGATGATGTTCACGCAAACGGTCTCGATCGAGGACACCTGCGCCTCATAGACAAGCACACCACGAAAGTTTTTGGGTGGATGGATGATTATTCATTTTATAGATCATAAACACTTTATTTTAGTATTTTATTATTTCTTCTTGCTTGGGCTCTATTATTTTTTTCTGCCCTTTTTTCATAGTGATAAATTTTGCATTTGTTATTATTATATATATCGAGGTTGGTTGAGACAAGGTGACCCAGGGAGGGGGGGTACTCGTGGGATCCGCGGGACTTGGGGGACTCGGGGTTTCGGGAACCCGGGGGACTTGGAAAACCAGGAGGATTTGGGGGACCCACTTGGAACCTTCTGGGGCCCTTTGGGACACCCTTTGGACCCTTCGGGACCCTCATGAAAAACTGTAGGACCCACTTGAGGCCCCTCTGAATTCTGGAACCTTTGTTTCCTTCTCCCAAATCTTCGCGCCCTACGGGGGAGCCTATTATGACTCACGTTGAGGCTCTGGTGGAAATGAGGCCCAAATCAATCAATCAATCAATTCTCCCAAATCTACGTTAAACCTACTCTGAATCTACCTACTCTGGATCTACGTTGAACCTGCTCGCCGCAACTCTTCAGTTGCCCTACGTTTGGGTAGGTTGATGATTGTTCATTGTTTGTTTATGAGATAATTGAACTTTATTTGGGTATTTTGCTATTTCTTCCTCTGTGGACCCCGGTGTTTGTTTGTGCCCTTTTTTTCGTGGTAATCGGTTTTATATTAGTTTTATAACTGTGAATCGTTAGACCCGCAGGGGTCCTGGGTGGATTGGGGCGTGTGTTGGTTGGTCTAGTCCGGTGAGTATACGGTGTCACTCCCTTGCTGGTGAGTATACGGTGTCACTCCCTTGCTGTTGAGTATACGGTGTCACTCTCTTGCTGGTGAGTATACGGTGTCACTCCCTTGCTGTTAAGTATGCGATGCCGCTGTCTTGATGATGAGGAGCGGTGTCACTCTCTTGCTGGTGGGTGTGCGGTGTCACTCTCTTGCTGGTGAGTGCGGTGTCACTGTCTTGCTGGTGGGTGTGCGGTGTCACTATCTCGCTGGTGTTGCGGTAGACCAGCACGCCCTGCGGGGGAGCGTGCGACGACTTCGCGTTGGGGGCCTCGGTGTAGCGCGAAGGCAGCTGCTGCTACTGCTACGTTGAACCTATTCTGAATCTACGTTAAACCTGCCTTGAATCTACGGTGAACCTACTCTATCTACTTTAAAATACTCGGTATCTACGTTGATCCTACTCGGTGTCTACGTTGAACCTACTCGGTGTCTGCGTTGGACCTACTCGCCATCTACGTTGGGCCAACTCGCCATCTACGTTAAATCTACTCGCCATCTACGTTGAGCCTACTCTGTGACTACGGTAAACCTACCCGGAATCTGTGTTAGACCTACCGGAGTCTGCGTCGAACCTACTCGGAATCTGCTTTGAACCCACTCGTGATCGGTGCTGCATCAAAGCTGCCTAAGCCTTTAAGCACCTGGGCAAGTGAGGTGGCCTCTCCACCCCATTATGCACAAGAATAATAATACATCTGCGTGGATACGCGCCAACTCTTTACTTTCTTGTACGCGCTAGTACGCGAATATTCCACAATTAAAATTTGTACTTGATTTCACCCTGTCAAGACTAATCTTTTCGCACGCGGGGCCGTGTGAACTTACCTGAATCAGTGACGGTCGCGCCCTACGGGGGAGCCTATTATGACTCATGTTGAGGCTCTGGTGGAGATGAGGCCCAAATCAAATCAAAACCACGAAAGTTCCTACAAACCACGCGACCGCTCCAGACCATCAAAATCCGGACGTGAAACAAATCCGAAATGAATAACAACACACTACTTCAGTGGAATTGCCAGGGACTTAAAGGCAAGAAAGATGAATTATTATCGCTAATCTCCACTCATAAACCTTTGGTGGTAGGCCTCCAGGAGATCAAATTGCGCGACACAGAACCTTCTCTATCCCTCAATGTGTCATACACCGTCGCGAAGGTCACAATAATGTGACTGCACAAGGCGGAGTGGCACTTATGATCCATCAAAGCCTACCTCACCACCTCCTCCCTCTGAGAACAGAACTCCAAGCTGTCGCAGTGAAGATATGTATCTCAAGACCTATTTTGGGGTGGATGGATGATTATTCATTTTATAGATCATTAACACTTTATTTTAATTTTTTATTATTTCTTCTTGCTTGGGCTCTATTATATTTATGTGCCCTTTTTTCATGGTGATAAATTTTGAATGTGTTATCATTATTATTATATGTATCGAGGTTGGTTGAGAGGAGGTGGCCCAGGGAGAGGAGGTACTCGTGGGATCCGCGGGACTCGAGGACCCGGGGTTTCGGGAGCCCGGGGGACTTGGGAGACCGGGTGGATTTGGGGTGGTCCACTTGGATCTTTCTGGGGCCCTTTGGGACTCCCTTGAGACCCTTTGGGAGCCTTTTGAGAAACTGTGGGACCCTATAGAGGCCCCTCTGAATCCTGGAACCTCTGCTCCCCCTCCCAGCGCTGTAAAACCCTTACACAGAAAAATGTTTGTGCGATGGATGAGTAGAACAATTAACCATTACAGTCCGCGGATTGTTGGCGCAGAGGGCAAGGGTCGCGTCGAGGCTGGTCGAGGTGCGTCGAGATCAGTCGAAACAGTTTGAGGCGAGTCGAATTGGGCGCGACGAGCCGAAACTGGCCGAAATGATTCGAGA
>SDVV010043029.1:0-10285 GCA_016164225.1 Gammarus roeselii
AAAAATATCTTAAGAAAACATGGAAACATTAATAATGGAATCTGTCACGAGAACCGGTACTAAAGGTGGAATTGGATACAAGGTTTCCTTAGACTGATGTTTACAGCCAAAGTTCGACTACTCTAACAGTGTAGAAGAAATATTACCAAAACCACGGAGAAAAATAAATCTGAAAAAAGTTCAAACCACTACTGTAAAACTGATTCACATGAATGTAGACGGATAAAGCCTAAACTGTAAGGAGAGAACAGTATTTAATTAGGTAGAATTTTTTAAAGATGGTAGATACTTTAGAAATCTCTTGGCAATTTATAACGGATCTTCCCATGTTGCGATATTATCACAGGCTGGTCATTTATTTCTGTTGGCACCGACAACTTCACGTTAGTTGATCCCATCTTTTTTGGTGTAACTGAAACCTGAACTCGGAATGACAGGTCAAGTGGCCAGTAAAATTAGATAGGGGTCGAAAAAAATTCTATACAAAGAACTAGGTTCTGCCATCTGTCACCCGGATCTCTGGCAAAAACCAGGAGCAAAGAGATGGACATGAGAAAAGCCCAACGGAAAAGGGCGGGTCAGCAGCTCTCAGGACTACTCACAATATGGAAACCCATTGCAAAAATTTCAAATCTATCAAAAATGCTCAAACCGCGACGATCGCAAGAAAACAACAGCGAGTGTGCATGAGCTGAACAATACCCTAAACAGAATAATAGGGGTTTCCGAGCTGGCAACCGAAGACTGCGCCACGGACTCCAATACCACCGATAAACGTCTCACAAAACTGGAGGTATGTATCTTAGCTGTGTCTCTACAACTAAACGAACTCGTAAAAAAACGATAAACTAAAGAAACTGAGAACTCCGCTTATGGACATACCTCCACCGCACATTATATGCTTACCTACTCTCCACCTCAAAACTATTCCAACCCAACTTCAAAAACTACAACAACAAATAAACAGTTTTCATAATTTGATCAGCTCAGCCTGATCAAGGAAGGTCCTGGATATCCGAACAGTTAAAAACCACATTCAATACTTAAGACGGACTGCACATTTGTCCATATACTTTACAAAAAGATCTGGGCTTCATCATTAGCCGTCAAGTTTCATACATCACCACCAGCGATGGAGACAGCTTCACCATCAAATTAGACACAAAACACCTGACAGAAACTCGACTCGCAAAGATCAGCAAGTGCCAATAGACATGCACATTCCCAGCACACCCAACCTACTCCAAGGAATCAGGCTTCATGAGTTCATCGCCGGGCTTGCACAGTACGCGATTGCATGAACGAAGCAAGAATTGCAAAATTCATACTTTAAAAAACATCATGACCCTACTGCTAATATAACTGCTCTTCTCCACCAAAATACATGCAAATGCCCTTTCATGACTCTCAACCAGGAATGCCCGTTACATCAAACGTCGAATGATTTGCTATGAATGCGAGAAAAATGATCTCACACAGAAAAAAGTAATGCAAGACGGAAATGTTCACACTGTTCTTTTGACGACCGTGATTGGAGGGATGATGCCATTCGAAAAATACCGTTGCTTTTACTGTAAAGAGAACGCTCAGAATACGTGCCGCAATGACTGCTCCTAAGAAAGAATTTCAAGAAAACCAAAAGATTGGTCGACAAGTAGTGCTTCCTCCTCAGTTTGACCTTTCCTCAAAGTAAAAAGAACCAGTACCATGCCTTACTCACTCCCTTATAACGCTCAAAGATAACGTTGCAAGCAAATTGATTTCTCCAATAAATTCCTTCAGTATGATGGAATCACTCGTAAAGCAAGTAGGTTGTAAGCCGGACGGCGATCGCAAACAAAGATTGAAGTACCCAGCCCACGCTGCAAAATTTGAACAAGCATTTCTAAACAAAAAATACCCTAATTGACAATCACAAAAGTACTTTTTAACTGATTCGCGATTTAACCCCAAAACACTCGTTGCAATCAATCCTTCCTGAGATCTCACCCGAGAGAACAAATTCTTGTCTGCGTGAGGACGCTAGGGAAATCTACAACGAAGGATTTTGCCGAAATCGGTGCAAATCCTTTGTTGTATCCCGCCAAAGCACCCTCAGTAATTATTGAAGACCAGTACAACAGACAGTCGACGCTTCCGCGGACGGTCACGGTCCAGGTCCCTCAAGCAGACTCAGACATGAACATCATGAAAATCCACACAATCGTTGCGACCACTCTGACCATCAAAGTCTGAACAAAAATCACGTTCGAAATTAACAACACAATACTTTAATGATACTGCCAAGAAGTTCAAAACAAGAAAAACGAATTACCATAGCTTGTTTTCCCCCGTAAGGCATTGTTGATAGATCTCCAGGAGATTAAACTCCATGAGACTGCCCCTCTCACAATCCCCCTCCACATTGTGACAGCTCACGGCGAAGTGGCCTTCGTGATCCATCAGAGCGTACCTCACCACCCTTTTCATCTAACAACTGAACTCCAGGCAAGCGCTGTAGCGATATGCATTATAAGACCTATACCAGTGGTATCTATATACTTGTCATGAGGTTACCGACTGCCGGAAGCATTCATGATCAAACTGTTTCACCAATGGCCCCATCTTGTAATCCTCCTTGAAGACTTTAACATCTACCACGAAATGGGGCATAACAGAAAACAGAACCTAAATGGTTGACAACAGCTAACAACATAGATTCTCTCAATCTGGTTCTATTTAATACTGGACAAACCACCCGAATTACCCTCGAAGGAGAAACTAGCATTGACCTAACCACATGATCACTACCTTGGCGTCCCCACTCTTATCGGGACTCCTGCCTTCATCACATGACAGTGACCATAACCCAACCAACATATCAATTCCCCTGAACAGGAAATCGGAAAAATTAAAACAAAAACAGTTGACGTCAAAACTCCACAATTATCGCGTGGCACAATATGAGTGATTTCCCCGGTGACATTTCAGAACATAACCTCGTCAGCCACCTAAACGATAAGTTACGGAGGGCAGCTGTCACATGCATTCATCAATTCTCCTCCTCATTTTTTTCAAACCGTGGTGGCTCCCAGGAATATGAGAAGCGCCGTTTTTTTGTCGCGCATGGTCCCATTTACATTTAATTTCCTAAAAACGGCCTCCAGCAAATGCCATAAGTTAAATCTAGAGCCTTACAAGAAGCTATGCCCAGTTTTATTAACACTATCAATCGGGACACTCCTCTGAACCACGTGTGGAAACAATTTCAGGCTAGCGACATATCCTCATCCTTTTAGACGCAGGTACCGTTTATTCTTCTCACAGGAAATAGCTGACAAACTTGCCTAGACTTTCAGCCAGATACACCAGTCCACGAATTACACAGCGGCTTTCCAACAAGAGAATATTTGAAGAGAACGGAAGCATATAAACTTTACTTCCACAGACGATTAATTCTACGATAATCTATCCTCCATCCACGAACTAAAGTATTCCGTAGACCATTCTTGAGAAACATCAATTAGGCCGGACCGAGTGAAGATCAATATGATCAAACACCTCCATGGGGATGTTCTAGAGTATTTCCAATATGTGTTCAACTGGAAAGGTTCAAATTCATTTTTCCTGATCTCTGTCTGGTAATTGTATTTATCTCTACATCCAGAACTGGGAAACGCCATAGCAACCCTTTAAATTCCATTTACCAGTGTTCTCGATAAAACCATGATTTGATTTGATTGAGGCCTCATTTCTACTGGAGCCACAACGTGAGTCATAACGGGCTACCCCGTAGGGGTCGCACACCTTGGTGTGCAAGAAAAATACCATTGTCAAAGTTAGAACATTTTGAAAAAATCAGTCGTGTCAGACTCACGCTAATGCGCACAAGAAAAGCATTTAGACGAAACAGATCTCCGCTTTTAATCATTTAGAACTTCAAGATTAATATGTATGCAGACTAGTGCGCACAGGTAGCATCGTCGAGACTGGTTCAAGGTTTCCGGCTACAAGGGCAAAGTAAGCTCCGACAGCAAAGCAAAACAATGTTAACAGTATTGCGGTCTAGTTCAGTCACAGTACAATTCAATAGTTCAGGTAAGATAAAGACTCAAACGAAACTAATCCCCGCCTCCAACCACTAAGAACTTCACGATAAATATGTACACACAGATAGTATCGTCGAAATTGGTACAAGGTCCACGGCTGCACGGACAAAGGCACCTCCGACAGCAACGCAACACAAGGGTTACAGCTACGCTATTTAGTTTAATGATGGTATTTTATTTATTCAGGTAAGATAAAGACTCAGATGATACTAATCTTCGCCGCCAATCATTTAGAACTTCATGAGTAATATGTACGCACGCCAGTGAGCACAGATAGTATCGTCGAAATTGGTACACGGTCTACGACTCCACGAATCAGATCAACTCCAACAGCTACAGGTCACAAGGCTTATAGCCACGCGGTCTAAACCACCTACAGAACACCTCCGAAACACACAAATTTTCCAGCTACGCGGGTCAAGTCGGTTACAGAAATCACATATGGTCCGTGCACGCGCCAGCGAGTACAAACTGAAAAAAAAATATTCACAAAATCACAGACATTAACTCATGAACAAACGCACTTGCATTACTTCAGATGAGAAAATTGCGGATCGTGAATAAGAATTTAAGGGCAGGTTTATCGTGGGCTGAAAAACTGCCCAGATTATTGACATCACACTTATTGTTTAAGGGGATATGGTGGGAGTGGGGTGGAGTAGAGGGGTCCCTCGGGTTCTAAAAGAGCCCGATGGATCCCGAAGGGTAACCCAAGTTTCCAGGGTCCCCCGAGCTCCCCGGTTCCCTCGTGTCCCCTCGTCTAGGCTCATCTCGGTTTCTCTCCACTCATTTCGCCCAGTCGCGACTCGTCGCTCCCAACTCGACTTGTCTCGACATGTTTCGACTGATAATAATATGCACCCGTTCGCTTAGCTCCACTAACCCGGTATTATAAAATTTTAGTTCTAGCGTATTTATTTTATGAATGAACCACCCGCTACCTTCCGTTTCATTTCTTTCAATCTATTCTGCAGATTTACAACGAATTCTTCAATAATTTCGCTTAAAATTAGGTTTATGTTAGAAAAACTGGTTTCGTAGCTGAGACCCAGTCCTTCTTCGTAACAGTCCTATTCTCGATTAATTTGCACATTTTCACGGCCAACACTATTTGTAACTTTTGGAACTCGCCTAATTTCAGAGCAGTATGCTCTACGAGCGCATCTCTTCCTACCGTGAACAACGAGAAAACAATAATATAATTAAATAACACAATGATTCACCTAAAAATTAGGCGGCTTCCTGCCCACCGCCTAGCGCAAGCCCAAAGGGCGCAAGCTCAAAGGCGCCAACCCCAAAACCTAGCGCAAGCCTAAAGCTCGCTGGTGGTGGTGGTGGTCCATCTTCGGAAGTGCTTATGGTTCAGCCAGTCTTTGGTCATGTCGTTGGATCGGTTTACTGCTGATCTGTCTTCGGCTCCGTCTTCGGTTCAGTCTACTGCTCCCAGTCTTCCCCGACGTCTTTGGATCCATCGTTAGGTCCATCATTGGGGGCGTATTCGCCGTCGTCGTTGGATCCATTCTTGGCACAGTCTCCTACTGCTCTGTCTTCGGCTCAGTCTACTGCTGCTCTGTCTTTGCCTACGTCATTGGACTCGTCGTTGGGTCCATCCAAGGCTCGGTCAACTGCTGGTCCGTCAGGTGAGAGGATTTTTATGTTTTTTTTTTTAAATATTGAAATTAGCAAGTTTATTCCGTTCCTGAATTACATTGATATTCTCTCGTTATTCACGGTAGGAAGAGATGAACTCGTAGAGCATACTGCTTTCAAATTAGGCGAATATCAAAGATTACAGATAGTATTGATCGCAAAAGTGGCCAAGTTAGTTGAGGATTGGATTGTTAGTGAGAAGGACTGGGCATTGGCTGCGAAAGCCGTCTCTCTAACGAAAAATAGCAATTGTAAGCCAAATTACTAGAGATATCGGTTTAGATTTGCAGAATGGATTAGAAAAAACGGAAACGGAAGGTAGCGGGGGTCCATTCATAAAATTAATACGCTAGAACTTAAATTCTATTTGACCGGGTTTAATGGAACTAAACGAATGGTGAATATCCTTGACTCAAAAGATGCCCTGGTCTTAATCACATTGTAAATATCAAGACCACGAACAATAATTACAGTATATGCTTGCAAGTTTAATTGCTCACATTCATTTGAAAGAACATACAAATCTCTCAAATTTTAAACGGCAATCGTGTAATATCTATCTACCTTTCAAAGATACCTACTTCAATGTTTCAAAACTTGCATTGAACAAACCGGTTGCTCTAGAAGGATTTTCTCTTATAGAAAAAGAATACGGTTTGAATATAAGGCTGAGGCAAATTACCAAAGGGAAAGAAGGTTTCAGGTTAGTTAATATATACAAGGGGCTTAGTGGCCAGCGACGAACGTACAGTGCAACTTGTTCAGATCCTAAAAGTCAGCCATGTAGCTCTTATTCCATGCTTTTCTTCGTTCATAAAACTTTTAGAGATACGACCCTGAGACTCAATTTTTTCTGTGTTTTTTTATGCAGAGCATGCATGAAACCAGAGCAGAAACATACACATGCATTTCATCTTCTCGTGTACGCCACGAGAAGAGGAAATGTATTCATTTTCAGCAAAGCATGCTACAGTTCAACCTCCCTTTGTTGCTTACTATGACTGTGAAAGCATTCTAGAACCTACAACGGAGGGAGGAAATGTCGTCAACCTTCATAAATTGTATAGTTATAGTTATGTCTCAGTTGATATAGAAAACAAAATTGTATCACAAAGAGTTGTAGATTCCACATCAGTTCAACTTGAGGAAATGAAGATGAATCTTGTTAAGCCGCTTTGAATAGATAAAAAAAATACATGGAAACATTGCCGTTGCACAAAACACCAGTTTTAGCCAAGAAAGACATACAAAAAAAAATGGAATTCATGTGGCGACAAATTTGGAGTAAACGGTAAATAAAGTCCGACATTATAACCATCACAGCTATTATGACTCACGTTGAGGCTTTGGTGGAAATGAGGCCCAAATCAAATATAACCATCACAAATCTGGAATTTTGGGTCCTCATGGGGAAGTGATATCTGGTAACTACATCTCGGTTTTGTGTTTGGTGTGTAACTCCCGCATCAGCGAAAAGCTTCGCTTTACACCATGTGTGACCCACAACATGTCTGCTTATGACATGCAATTCATTATGCGAAGTCTGGACGGCACACCTTTACTAACATAGATGTTATACCAAAGCAGTCTGACAAGATGTTTAGCACCTCCCTCAAATTGAACGATGACACATGCAGTTACGGAGTGAAATTTAGAGATTCATTTCCGTTCCTCACCTCAAGTCGCGCCCTACGGGGGAGCCTCTTATAACTCACGTTGAGGCTCTGGTGGAAATGAGGCCCAAATCAATCAACTCACCTCAAGTTTAAATAGTCTTGCCAATAACCTTGAACAAAACTGTCATGGAATGCCACCATGCCACTCCTTCAAAGTCTACTAACTCGCCTCGGCTACAGCGAGCGTGTTTTAGAATTAGCTAGTCGTGTAGGTCATTTCTTTTATGAAGCCATAACGTCCGATTCTGTGTCGGACAAAACAGAAAATCCATATAAACAAGTCTTTTATAGTAATCTTCGAGGTGAAATAATATCAGAATCTGATTGCGCTGAAGTCGTTGAGATGTAGCAAGCAAAAAAATTGAATAGCTTGCATGATTACATGATAATGTATCTACAAATTGATAGTCTGCTACTGACTGAAATCTTTAAAAAGTTTTGGGGAACAATGGTTCGAGACTACATCCTTGACCCCATTAATTTGTGAGCGCACGTGGTTTTGCAGTGCAAGCCGCTCTCTACAAAGGTAAGATGAAACTTGAGCTGGTGAAAGATATTGATCTACTGAATTTGATAGTCATAAATGCAAGGGGCGGTTTTGTAACTGTAACGAAAGGTCAAACAAAAATAAATAGTAATCAATCCAAAAATTTTGATCCTACTCAAGCTGTGTCAGCAGCAGCACTGACGGATTTCAACAGTATGTGCGCAGAGATACTCAGTGAATTACTTATAGTCGGTGAAATTTATGAGTTGAAACCAGAAGAAATTGAAGTGTATGACCTGAAAAACGTTTATTGTTCAGGCGAATATACGACGATTGTTTTTATAAACGCACAAGTCGACTTCGAAGCTGCTCAAAAAACAGATAAGCTGCCGTTACTACTACATCATAAAGCCATTGGCTTGGATGCCGTTTCACCATCCACAAAACAACTCTTGGAAGGGTCAACACATCTTGAAAACAGAAAACGGGCCAAACAAAAACTTGTCTCTAGTCACTTAGCACAGACTGATTACCTCATAGCGTTCGAATATCTACAAGTACTTCTCAGGCAATGGCTGGAAGTTGCCAAGGTTCATCGATTTTTTTTTATTAAACAAGAATCCGGTTCCAAAAATTATATGAGAAAAAACACAAAATGACGTCAGGAAGTAGGAAATTTCTTCGAAAAGTCATTATATAAACTGATGTCGGATAGCATTTATAGCAAATTTTTGTTCAGTCCTCTCAAGAAAAATCCAGAAGATAAAGTCATGTGTACAAGCGATGAATTCCGGGAACATGCCAGCAATCCACTCCTAAAAATTTGCTACCTCATCCGCGACAAAACCGTCATAATGATATTGAAACATAAAAATATCAAAATGACACACCCACTGCATCTCGGTCTCCATTTTCTTGAGAAAGCAGGTGCAAAAAATTACAGTTTCTCCTATAATGTTCTAAAACCATATTACGGTGATAACGTCTTGCTCATATTTCCCGATACCGACTCGTTGCTACTTGAATTCAAAGGTGTGGACAACATTGAAACTGAAATGAGCAAATCTCTCCAGGCTGACTACATGGACTATTCGTGTACAGGCAAGCTAGTTTCAAACTGTACGCACTGTTGTAATATGCCGGAGTAAGTAGGAAAATGAACGAAACTATGTCGATGCATATACAACTCGTGGTTATGGTCACCCCGTTATCCCCAAACAAACAGTTGAAGTTAAAAGCTACCATATCTGAAAAGAGGAAGCGTTATGTTATGGAGGACGAGGATGATGATGTCAATGGTAAACTAGATTTAACTTGGAAGAGACGAGCCCGGCGAGGTTATCTTTGGCGAGTAAACTTCAGGTTTCATTCTGCAAATTTTTTGTTCCTAAGATAAACAACTTGTAACCCTCTATGTTGATTGTACTGTACCTTTGAAGTGAAAATGTAAATACATTCATATAAACTGGAAAAATATGCGTTTCATTTTTCTTATCTTGTCCTAGCATATATTGAGAAATATTAACATAGGTTGTCAGTATATCGTAGGACCCGGTGATGGAATATCATCATGCAGGAAGCTGACGACTTTTACGTCTATGTCCCATCATTAGGAAGAACCAATTTTACCAAAATAATACTTCTTCGCAATTTAAAAATAATATATACTCAGGAATACAGCTACATGGAGAGTGGAGCGTAGGACTTGTAGATTTATACTAGAATGACTGATTCAAGATGAAACGTCACGATGAACCATTCGATTGTATATCGCTCATTTGATGTTAAATCTGGAGGAGTCAGGCATGAAAGTACCTTATTTGATCCCAGAAAAAAAAAACAGGTAAAACAATTAAAGAACACTTCTCCGGGTTAGAGATCAATGTCAGGAAAAGTCTTGTAAGCAAACAGATTGTTAGAGATGAGGGTAAATTGTTTAAATATGATGCCACACATTGCGTAACGGTCCTCCAGTTTATTCCACTAAACATGTCACAATTCAAATATACTGAAGCTTCGCTGAATCGGTACTTTGTTGGAGAGAGGTCTGCTGATCTAATGGGTGGGAAGGGTTGCAAATATTAGGTTGGTGAAATACCGAAAAACGAAAAATATATATTATGAACGATGACGTACGCTACCTAAACATTTATTCCGATATAATTTCACCAAGTTGTATTGGCGTTGTATTCCTAATAATAAATCCTATTAATTTATTTGTACGCATATCATATATAAAAAATTACCTCGAAGTTATATTGATTTCGTATCAAACAATCACAAAACTGTGTTGGCGGTACCATTCCTGTTAAGGGTGGTGGATCGAGCGTATCCGTATTGCACTTCAAAATAACGTAGGAACAAATTTAATTTATTCAATTGAA
>SDVV010043030.1:0-10285 GCA_016164225.1 Gammarus roeselii
ATATATAAACTTATATACCTGTTCATATACAGGTCAATATTTTTCAGCTTTAATTACTGACATTTTTACACCTTCCAACTCTACCGCATATAGAAGCAAGCGTTGACTTCTTTGTCATCATAAATTAACTATAACAAACGAGTGTATTGCACCTGCCAACATCACAGTATATACATGCCAGCGGTTCCTCCTTTAAAATAGATGAACTTACCAACTCAATTACTGGTTCAAATATTTCATGGTGAACTAAGGAATGCGTGGCACTTATCAATAACACTATATACGAACGAGCTGAGACTTCTGTAAAGAAGATGTAGTAACCTTTTCAAATACAGGAGCACATATTTCATCTATAACAATCAAGTTGTTTACACCTGTCAACACTACACTTAATACGAACGAGCAGAGATTTTTGTTAAATAGTTGTTCGCAACGGTTTGAATCGGATGCTCATGGATAAAATGGAAGTGTTTCATATTTTTACGCGGGTTTACTACGAAATTTTGGACTGAAAGAAAGAAAGGAAACACGTTTATCCACGAGATGCCTCGTGGTATTTTGTTAGGGATTTAAATATTTATCAATACACCAATATACATTCAATTAGAGGTTTAATTGTATTGAGCACTATATTTGGTTCCAAATAAAACTTAGTAGCTCTATGGAACACAAGAGTACGTTTGGGTATGTCACAATTCTAGGTTCATTCATACAGAAAACGGCACCTTCTAATTTGTTAAAATAAATCAGTACACAAAAAATTTGTACACAATAAATTTATACACAATAAATTTGTACATAATACATTTGAAATTACGTACAATGACTAGCTAAGACCATCGTTTCGGCAGATAATATTTAACCTTAAAGAGTTCATCACAACTTGTTTCTGAGTAATTGAGACGGGGTATGGACGGTAGGGACACTTCTCTACTTCCTACCGGGACATAGGAACACGACTCTTTCCAGAACATGTAACTAAGTACGAGCGATTAAAGTGTGTTTAAAATGCTGCTATTTCCTGATGACACAAGGTGTTGCGATAAGATATTGAAATTCTTGGCATAATAATTTGTGGGAATTCATACCTCAGATTAACAGCTTAATACATTTGGTAGAAAAGAACGGGACGGTACGGGTGGATCTGAGTGAGTTAGAGAGCCACTGCCATAACAAACGTAAAAGCAAATCTTTATTCAACCTAAAAACGGTATGGTATTCTTACGGCACGATATTACAACGTTTAGCATGCACGATAAATCTAGTAATGCGTATGATTTTAATTACTAAATTATTTATTTCCATCGTATGACAATGGGTTTTCAAGCTTTGAAAAATAATGAAATTATTAAAACATAGGACATGAAACTTCAATATCAACTACGCTATTTGAATAATCGAAAACAATAGTTCAATTTGAATTCGTCGCAGCTCATTTCAAGGGGCCGCCGGTTCGGATTACATGGACCGAAATATTATTTACAATTGTATCATCAGTGAACATACGGAAACAGTCTATTTGGACAAAATAATCACGACTACATAGCGTTAGGAAAACCAGTGACGCGCGGGGTTGAGAAATATGAAATACATGGATGGATAAATAACGAAATACACGTGTGTGGAAAATGACAAGTACATGGGGTGAGAAATAACGCATGCACGTGGTTAGAGTCTCGAGAACATGGGGTTGGGCCATCGAAATGTGCTAACATATTGCAATTGGAAGTCGACATTATTGTACGATGACAAAGGTGTGGATGGACGACATGAATTATAAAGAAAACATGCATACAACATAAGGTTGGGAAATCGAAAAGCACTAACATATTGTATAGATGGGTCTAAACCATTGTATGAATAATGAAGCGGTGAATATGCGACATAAATATACAGAAAACTTTATACATAAAATACATAAACAATTGTATGTATTGTCTAGACATACATCCGTTTCCCCCTAGTTATGAGGGTAGCTAAATTAGGCAGACACAGAGGGGGGAGGCGCCCTATCTCCCCGTCACAAGACCGCCGGGTCCATGCCGAGGCTCGAACTCGCGACATGCAGCACCAGAGGCTGGCACTACAGTCGGATACGTTAAATACTCGGTCACAGTGGGCTCCAAACAATTAAATAAACAATATACATACTTCATGACCGCTAGGAAATGATCAAATGATTGACAATCATAATAATACAATGCTGCAGTACACAAGTCGGATGCATATATTTCTGTTTTAGAAGACACTAGTTACTATGTCACAAAAACGGCTATCGAGGCAGTTTTATCGGCGGGCGTTTGGATGGGTGACCTTGGGCGACCATGTGGGCGGAGTCACTCGGGCGGGCGGTGAGAAGATGGGCTGGAACGGAGGTGGGCGGAGCTTTCGGAGGTGGGCAGAGCTTTCGGACGGATGGACGATTTATATAAATATATGTTTATAGGTTCTATAAGTAATATGTTTACATATACATATATATTTACGTATAGATTACCTTTGGTATTTTTTATCGCATTTTCAATGCTAGGCATACTGTATTGCAATTCATTGCATGTCATGTTGCATATGAGTGTTTAGTGATAATAATAACATACATTCATAATATAATTTTATTGATAATAAATCTAACAGTTACATAATAATTTACATTCAGTATTAAAGGTGAAACCCGTAAAAATGTTCTTCTAGTACGAATGTTGCTTTTCCGACACGTTCATGATGAATTTTTCCACCTTCGTATCATTTTCACGTCATTCGCTGTTGGAGAAACGCTCGATTTTAATTTTTATTGGTATATTTTGACATAGATAATACGCAAAGTAGAGGCAGTAAGCTCCACAAACCAAGGATTGGTCACTTGGATCGGTTTCTGTAGTACAAGTTGTATTTTTACAAGAGTATTATAATACAACGCTTTATTTCCTCCATATATTATTGGATTAAACTCAAACGAATCAAAATGGAGTTTTTGGTATCGTTTTTTAATATTAGGATCCAACGTCTCATTTTAATAGGATCGCTTCCGCTGTTTGCAATCATGTAGCTGTTCATTGGATGCATGTTCATTCTGTTTTCAGCAAAACACCCTATATAGGGAGTTTCATAATTGGATCGCTCCTGGATGTATTTTCAATTTGATCATTATTCATGTTTACTGTCGATAGGTAGGGAACACCCTCCTTGCCAAATTTATTTGGCTGACACCGTGAGTGTATCATTTCAGGAACAAGATCTTATTCGTAGTGGGTGGAGTTTCGCAATTCACTGTTGTTCGAAGGTTTGCTCTTTTTTCTAGGGGCTAATCACATCTTCAGAGTCGGTTGGCCTTGTATCTATAACAAATATAATTCCTCCTGCAGGGAAATTTTGTCTTGTTATGAGATGAGAGCTGTTACGCGTCCTTAGAGCCGTAAGTGTTTGGTGGTATGCTCAAGTGCACTCTGCTTTATTTAGAGCAAGCAAAGCCGTAGGGTATGGTATAACCTTCTTGCACCTTAATTTGCTCGAGTCAACTAAATAGATATATTCTTCATTGTCATGTGTTAGAAGAACGGTACTTGGTTTTGCCAGCTCCAAACGTATATTTATGCTGATATTATCCAATAGATAACTTTTGCTACCGACTACATCAAAGTTTAGTGGTCCCATCATATGTATACCATGACGTACACTTTCTTGAATCCAAACCTCATTTAAGTTTTGATTAACAAAATTCGTCGCGACGATGGTATCTGGAATGGGTGTTTGCTGTAATTTACACATCATATCCACTCCTTTATTATTAGATAGGAGCTCTTCATAGATGTATAAGCGTTGAGATTATTTATTAGTCCTTTATAACTATTTTTTAGGATTAGAGAGTGACTTTGGAACATGCGATGAAAAAATCCGCCAACGAGTGTAACATGTGCAGCGGCAGCCAACGCGCTTCCATCTGCATTTCTAACACGGAGTTTCAATTCTGCAGTTAACGAGCTAAAGTCGACCATTTCACTATCGGACCCGGGAGTATGGAATTCGATAAAGGAATCGTCAATTGTACCGTCATACAGGCTGTTGTTTGTACTTGGATAATTTCTCTAAAATTTTGACTTGATACTTGAATTGAAAAAATATTTCTTGTTGACGGAGGGAAACATATCAATCACGCTTATTTCATAGTTTTCTGTGGGGCCTTGAGCCCTGTCATGTTGAAAGATGATCCGCCAAGCACGTGGTCGGTATAGAACCTAAACCGAAACTACCGTTAATGGTGCATGGACAGCGGTATTTATTGGTAACTAAATAATGGACGACACGTTTCCGTCGTTCTTCCATGCTTCCTCTTCGATTTAGTTTTTTTTTGCTAATTTTCCTGTAATCTTGCCTCCAACTATGTCTTTCTTTTCAACGTTCTTGAGTGTAGCAATCTCATATTCCTTGAATGATTTTCTCACATTTTTCTGCTCCGAGTAATCATGTGCCATGTTTCGAGCCATATCGGCAGCTGCAAGCAGTACAGTTTTTCGTAGAAAATGCAATGTTCGTCTTCCAAGACTAGCCATGGTTGGGAACAATCCGCTGCCCCTCTGGCACGATATTCCTATCGGACTTTTGAATCGGTCAATATCAAACTAACTACCACCGCGTATTTTGTCACGTTATGTGGATAAAGCTTCATATTGTTATAGGACGGATATGTATATACCACCCTCATGATTGGTAGTTACCTGATGACATTATTTCTATCCAGCGTTATATTTATATAGCTCTAGCTTCTTTTAAAATATAATACGCATAGGCTCGATCCACCATCCTTAAACGGGATGATACCGCCAACACCATCTCGTAGATCGATGGAAATGGAATCAATAGGACTACGCTGTAATTGTTTTTATATGACATGTACACTCGAAAAAGAATAATATGTATTAATTAGAATAACATCAAGAATATTGACTTGCTTGTCGCCCATAGAGCTGCGTGAAATTATATCAGGGTAAACTTTCATGTAGAAAACATTGCGATTCAAACATTTTTTTTTTGCTTACGGCACCTTCACCGACATTTTATTTATGCATCGTTCCATTTATGCGTCAGACTCGAGTAACATACTGTAACACGTATGTTGCAAGCAAATGATTTCACTCGTGTAGTCGTTGGCTGTTTCACTTTTCAGTAGCCACAGCTGTCCTTTCTTTGATTCATTGTACAGGGGACGATTTTTGGGGTAGTTGGAGAAGTCCATGTATTCATCCAGAGGAGCTTTACGCATTTCCGTCTCAGTGTCGGCCACACATTTGAACTGGAGCAGCAACGGGTCTGTGTCTGAGTAGATGAGCGAGATGTTGTCACCGTATTTGGGTTTCCGTGTGTCATAAAAGAAGCTGTAGACTTGTGCTTTAGCTTTTTCAAGCACGTAGAACCCAACTTGAAGTGGGTGAACCATTCGGACATTTTTTGCTTGAGGATCATCATGACTGTTTCGGGACCGATGGCGTAGCTGTTTTTTTTCAGGAGAGGGTTGGCAGCATGTTTTCGGAATTCTTTGGCTGTACACACGACCTTTGCCTCTAGGCTTCTGTTGAGCGGATTGAAAAGAAGCTTTCCGTATATACTAATTGGGAGCAGTTTATGTAGGGACTTTCTAAAGAGTTCGTAGACTCATGACGTTTTTGGATATTTTTCATAATAAAGGATTTGAAGACAGGTTCATGTTTGATTAAAAAAAAACGATGAACCTTTGTGACTTCAAGTCCATGCCTGAGGAATACTTGCAACAATTCCAAGGCCACGAGATAGTCAGTTAGGGGTAGATGACTAGCAACCAGTTTACGATCTGCTCGTTTTCTGTTTTTAAGTTGTTCCGAGCCTGCCAAGAGATTTTTTGTGAAGAGCGAAACATCGTCGAAGCTGACTTCTTTGTGATGCAGCAGTAGTGGCAGCTCGTCTGTTCATAGTGCAACTTCGTCGTTGACTTGGACATCGACACATACAATATACGTGTACTAGTCAGAACTGCCAGCCTTTACCAAGTCGAATGCTTGAATTTCTTCAGGTGTGAGTTCGTGAATTTAGCTAATGATAAGGGGTTCACTCCAGCATCCATCATAGAAACTGTTAAAGTACCACATTGCTGCTGAAGACACAGGTAGTTCAGGGTCAAAGTCTTTGCATCGGGGATTGTTTATTGTGGTAAGAACTTTCGTCAACATAAACAAATCCGCCTCGTGTATTTTCGACAATCATGTGCGGGAGATTGATATCTTTGACCAGTTCCAGTTTCAACTTGACTTCGTACAGAGCATCTTGCATTGCAAAGCCAGGGGCACACACAAAATGGACGGGATCCAGAGTGGAGTCGCGTGTCATGGTCTCCCTAAACTTTTGGAAGACTTCAGCCAGTAGCAAAAGGTCGATAAATAGATAAATTGTCCTAGTCCCGAAGGGTCTTGCAATTGGCTGACTGCCACATTTCAATCACTTCAGCATAATCAGTCCGATATTCCTGTACCTCGAATTTGACTAAATATCTTGCTGCGATGGGATGTCAGTTTGGTCCAGCACAGAATCCGATGTGATGGCCTCATATCAGAAATGACTTTCGAATAGCGAGTTCTAAAACCTTGTCACTGTACCCGAGCCTTGTGAGATAAGATTTCAGGAGCGGCATGTCACGGCCGCTGTCTTTAAGATTTTAGGCAAGTCTATCCAAACTTGAGTTGAGGAACGAGTGGCAGTCGATGAACTTGACACCGTAATTTCTCGCATCATCGTTCATGGAGACAGAGATGCCGAACATCTTGTCTGACTGTTTCGGCAACACACGAATATTCGAGAATTTAGTGTCGTCCAATCCTTTCAATATGAAGCGCATATTATAGGCTGATGCATTATGAGAAATATAAGGCATAAACCTGAGTTTCTCCGTGATTCTAAAGTTTGAATTAAAGCACAGAGCCCCAATATAAGTGCCATGTATCACTTCTTTATTGGGACCAAAGATGCCCTCGCCTCGATGCAATGATTATGGTGGCAAACTCTTTTATTACATTTTTCTCCAAAAGTGTCCTCGCAGCACTCCCATGTTTTGCTTCCGCGATATTTTTTTAAGTCTTGTTTTGTGAGGACGGGGTCGGGGTACAAAGGTAATGTGGACATATAATCATTGTCATCCAGCAACAAATTTTTGACAAGATGTGTCTCCATCTCCTCAAGCGGAACTGAAGTCGAATCGATTACTTTGCGTCTTACAATTTTCCCGTCCATTTCCACTTGGGTATAACTGAACATGAACAACTTGTGTAAGTTAAAAACATTTGTTCCCTCTGTTTCAGGCATCAGAACAGATTCAGTCATAATAGGCAATAACGGGTGGTTTCATTGTAGCATGCATGGCGGAGAATTGATACATCTTGTCGTCTTTAGGCATATTGATATTTTGCAAGCCTGTACCGGACAAACACAATTTTACGTGTCCATCCCTTGTATGCAGAATGGACAAAAAAACGTATTCTCCTCTCTATTATCTCTAAATGCGCGCATAACCTTAGTGAAACCCGGGATGAAAGCGTCATGATTGGCATCTAAGATTTGCACAAGATGGATCGTGCGCTCCTCGTTGGCGTCTAAACTGACTGTATATACTGACAAGACCATTACCTTCCTTCTCTTTTGTGAGCTGGTATAGTCTGATGTACGTTTCACATTCCCTTTCTATAATAGGGATGTCTTCCAGAGCAACAGGTTTGTTCAAGGCAAGTTTTGGAAATTGGAAGTATGTATCTTGGAAAGGCAGATACGTATCACATGATTGTTTTCTTTTTCTTGAGAGGTTTGTTTCCTGCTTCAAGTGGAAGTGCGCTATCAAGCTAGTGAGCACACTATTATTGCTACTCGATTTTATGTTGACAATGTAGTGACGACCTGGACATCTTATGGGCCATGGAACATAATATTTTTTTTTCCATTATCCCCCGTCTGGTAGAATTTAGGCTCTACACTGGTTACTGTAATAATGCTCCCCCCTCTACCTCCTTGCTCCTGTTTTCTAATTTATTCTGCAAATCTACCCCGAGATCCCTAATTAACTCACCTATAAGCGTGTATTTTTGTTAGCTGGATAGCTTTTGTGTTAAGCACCCAGTCCTTGTCATATACAGATGCATCCTCAACTTGTTTGCTCATTTTAACATTCACGATGCATTGGAGTCTTCAGAATTTGCCTAATATAGATTCAGTGTGTGACTCTAGTTCCTCGCGTCCAAATGTAATCCTGGAACATATGTTGACATGTTCAGTATATGGTGTGAATTTTAAAGTTACAAAAATGTTTTCAAAAATACCTTTAGAGGTAGGCCGGTAGAATATAGGCTCACGTATCGGATCAGTAGGCTGAACGGCGAAGGGGTCCGAAGACGGAGCCGATCCATCAGTAGGCTGAGTAACGAAATGGTCAACAGGAGACAGCGCCAAGGGTGCATCCAACGCAGCAGTAGGCTAAACTCAGGGTGGTTTCGGTACAGTAGGCTGAACACCGGGTTGTTCCGAAGACGGATCAGCAGCAGCAGCAGCACCAGGGTTGCGGAGTTGCGCTAGGGCTTGCGGACATTGCTATGTTTCCGCTAGGTGGCGGACTTGTGCTAGGGCATGCGAGGCTAGGTTGCGGATGGGCCCCATTTGGTATGGTCCGTTGCCACGAACATTCCCAGCATCCTCCAACAATGGCTTATCCGCCATCGCCATATTGTTTTGGTTTATCCTATAAACAAAAACTTAAACATATTAGACGTACAAAGCTACAGGAAGATATCTCAGGAATAAAACATATAATAGACATGTTAGAACTGACACTACTTTCTTTAAGAGTACAACATATGTCCTTCACAAACAAGATCAAGAGCACAAATAATGTCTTAGCTGTGGCATTCACTGTTTATAAAATGGTTGCTATTCACCCCCAGATAACTTAACCATACGCTGCTAGATGTACGACAACAAAACCAAATTAAAACCAAATCAAAACCAAAACAAAACGAAAACGAAACGGAACCGCTATACGTGTTGCAATCTGTACGCCTACTTGCAGCGGTATGGTCATATAAATCAGCTTGTCGTCGAGCAAATATCCTCTTCAAGATTGATCAACAAGTCCGAAAAATGCAGTTGATACAAGTATGAAATCTTGTAGTGCCCTATAACCGGACTCTTCAGAGGTTTGCATTCATTGTAGCTGGCAATTTTGTACCAACGACATTAACAACATTTAAAGCTAACTTGAACATTTTGAAGATGAAGGAACAAGTGTCTATTTTAATACTGTAGGATTTGTCGAGTGTGGAACTGGAGTGCTACTCGAGAGAAACATCGCTTGTGTTTTTTGAACACTAAATCAAAAATGCACATTCCTGAATTGTACTTAGTCCTTACTTTATAGTTAGCTTCCTCAGTCAAGAGGCAAGCATGCTGGATCACAGTACATCTCAGCCCAAATCACTTGACCGAATCTCAGAAGACAAGCCCGTAACGTTGGACATACCAGACAGATCATTATACAGCGCTTTCTCAACCTATGGTGAAGATGTTCCTGAAGGAAAATTTTAACACTATTAATAAAAATGTTGAAACATTATTTGTGTGCACACTAACCTTTGTAAGGCATCATGTCTTACTTTGTAGAAGTCAGTTTATGAGTCTGTTGTGGGTAGTGGCATGCTTTGTGTCTGCATCGGCGGTCTCTGCCACGGTTGTCGAGGTTGGCATGCTTGAAGCTGCTGAAAAACAACTGCCTGTATACAGGCATCGGATGACGTTGATCGTTTGGGTACCGTACCTAGGATCACCCTGATAGTTTGTGCGATGACCGGCCAGCGGGTAGCCCTGATACGGGTGATTTGCTGGATGGTACTGCGTCGGTCTGCACATGAAAACTTTATAAGTAAATAAATATAAACCCTTATTGCTCTATCATGGAATAGTTTGATTTCAGAGTCCAAAAATATTTCGTTGTACATAGCCACCATACATGTCTCGTACCTTATCCTCCCTGAGGTTCCGGGTTAATCTGGCCTACTCCCGATCGAGTTGTTACCACGATCTGTTGAGAACGAATAAATTAACGTAGATAGAATCGATTTGGAAAAAACATACGGAAGCCACATTGGTTGGTTCTTAAAGATGATGGCATGATGTTGGCATGACCGATCTAACTCCAGAGATGTAAATAGTCAAGTTACCTGGTGTTGCCAAACGGATCCTTGACTTCAGCATATCCTTGATTTAATACATATGCAGAGGAGGAAAA
>SDVV010043031.1:0-10285 GCA_016164225.1 Gammarus roeselii
AAAATATTTAATAACAAAATAGGTGTGGGGAGTCACCCCCGATTTTTTTTTCACCTGGGGTGACTCCCCGCAGTTGTATATTTGTATATATCTACAAAAGTTTACATTTTTTCCCAAAATCCGTCTTACGCAACGAGCTACACCATATTCCAAGCATCACCACCAAATTTGGTCCTAATCCAATAAAAACTCTAGCTACAGCATCAAAGTTTGCGGAACGTCAATTTTTCCAAACCAAAATTTTCGGGGACATGAAAAACACACCTTCACTTTGGCGATTTTTCATAAATTCTGTGCGCGTATCGAATTTCTACAAGTAGCTGATACTTATTAACAAAGACCTGCTCTTTTAAGTCCCGTAGTCAAATATTGTGATTTCCGACGTTTTGGTGCCCAGAAGGGGGGTGCGGGGAGTCACCCCGGGTTTTCGACTGCGGGGAGTCACCCCGGTCAACGCTACAAACAAATTGAGCTTCATCAGCCTACAAAATTATAAAATTCATCAGATCCTTGCAACAAATCTGCAGGGGCTTGCTTGTAGTGAGTGACTTGCAGTCGTGGTTCATTTTTGCTGGTGTTGCTGTTGTTCTGCTTATCTGTTTTGGCTTGTATTTTCTTTGCTTGGGCATGCAAATATTCATTTGCTCAGCTTCTGCATTGCTTTTTTGGTGGGGTGTATGCTGGTGTAGTGGCAAATGCTCTATTTGCTACTTGTGTTCTCTTTCTGGCTCCATGTTCCCTGCTACCTTACTGCTTGCATGTTCGCTTACCGCCTCTTCCCCGCAGGTGTTGAGCTGAACTGTAGCATGCGGCTCTGGTAACTATTCTAGTAACTATTGTGGTACCTATCTGTCAACTGCACTAGTTATGTCAGCAGGCAAGCCCTTTCCACACATCACACTGAAGGACCTACTGTGGACATCAGAGAAGCAAGGAGGAAACTACAGGTTCAGTAATTGACCTATAGTACCAGTTCTCAGAGTCAATGAAAACATTGTTAGACAATCCTCTGATTTGTCATGTAAAGTGTTCTACTGTTTTATCAGGTTTGCTCTCAGAAGCCAACAGAAAACAAATCCAGGATCCTCTCACTACTACCACTGTACACTCCAGAAAGTCCATCAAAGTATTTTGGTGCCTCTTCTCTGAACATATATTCAAGCAGCCCCATGACATCAACAGTTTCAAGCACAGGATGCATACTCAACACGTTGAATAGCTAATAAGTGAATCATATAAGGACAGCATTATTTTTAACCTGCAAACAGTTGATTTCCACAAACAGTCTGAGAACCCACCAGCCTTGCAAACCACCACACAAATATTATAATAAAATATGAGACTGGTATCCACAGACACAGAGCCTGCTATCCAAGGCATGAAAGTCCCTCCGCAAAGAATGGATACAGTTGACTCTGTATCAAGATCCTAGAACCTTCAATTGAATCCAGACATGTGTGTTGTTTTTTTATATATAAAAGTTGCATTGATTTTGATGAGCTGGTTCCAGTTTACCAGTATATATGTGCTGCTAAGTAGAGCATTGAATTTAGTCCCTGCACATAAATACTTGGGTTTCATTGTGGATACCAGTATCTGATTACACTATCATATTCATTTGGTGGCTGCAAAGGCTAGTAGGCTGGCAAACCGTTTCTTGAGATCAACTGTTTGCAGGTCCCGGGATTTCTGCTGTCCATATATGTTTTGTACATTTGTCCACTAATTGAGCATCCTACATTTGGAACACCAGAAATTGTGGTGACTTCAGGATACTCAAATCTGTACTAAGGAGATGACCTTTTGGATGTGGACTACAGTGGTTGTTTGAGGAGCCTTGATTCATTTTGGTTAAAGGTTGGCTTCTTAGGACAGACATGAATAAATACTGTGAAATTCTGCATGGTAAGTTGGAGGACTTGCAAACTATGTTTTCATAGGCTCCAAGAGTTGGTACTAGAGGTCACTTGCTAAGGCTGGCATTTTCTCCTTGCTCTCCTGATGTTTGCAATAGGTCCTTCAGTGTGAAATGCATTGGTGTGTGGAATGACTTGCCTGCCAATGATGTATGTATGTGCATATTTATTTTTATTTTAGAATTGTGACCAACAAAATTGTTGTATGATAGGTTGCATGAAGCCCAAGTTTCCCCAAAAATTCTGCCTCATTAGTTTGACTTGCTTTGACAATTCTGGTGTACTGTGGCATTTGAGCCTCATGTCATGCTCTGCACTCTGACTTTGCTGGGGTGTGGAGCAATCTTGAGACCACTTAAGTGAGTAAACCCAAATCTTTATGTGCAGTGAGAAATTTCAATATTCTACCAAAGTCAACCTTGCAGGAAGTAGCTACTGGGTAACTGGAACTGGAGTATCAAAATCAACTCAACCTTTATAATAATGCAACACAGCACATTTGTCAAGATTCAATCCAAGGTTCCAAGACCTTGCTACAGAGTCAACCGTGTCCAACCCACTTTGGAGTGACTAGACACCCTGAATGGCCAAGCTCAGAGTCTTTATGAAAGTATCTTAAGAATATACAACATGTAGTCATTGGCAATTGCCTTGAACTTGGATGAAAAAATACAGGAGATGTGACTACCATAGTATAGGTAGATCAAAAACAGCAGCAGTCCAAGGACAGAACCCTGAGGAACACCAAACATTACTAGACACATCAACTGGGTTGCACCTACTCATGCAAACGCATCCTTTCATCAGAGATGAATGCAAAGCTACAGATGTTGTTAATGGAATTCCCACCTTTGATGTTGGAAATACCTTTGTGGTGCACAGACCAGCAAAGAATTACCAACACCCAAGGATTCCAACTTAGACAGGAGCACAGCATGACTATCACATAAAATACTATCACATAAAATTATTTCAAAAAATCAAGCATTATGACATTCACAATTTACCTATCATTCATCAATCCACCTCCAAACATCATCGTAGGGTAAACGCAACTGGGCCTCAGTGGTTATGGTTTCTCCAAAGACTGTATCAAGGATGAAGTATTGTTTTTCCCACAATACTCAGTCAACCGGGATACCACTATTCTTTCCATTGATTTGCAGCAAACCAATTTCAAGCTTATAGCTCTGTAATTCAGGGGATCAACGCAAGACTTGGTCTTGAATATTAGAACAACTAGGGGTTAGCTCCAAACTTCAGAGACTGTTCCTGTTTCACATAATTTAAAAAAATAGAGTAAGAGAGCTCATCTGCACAGCCCTCAGCAGATGTGGAAGGAGGCCATCTGGACCCCTACTGGCTCTTGAATCCAGTTCCGGTAGGGGTCCAGATGGTTTTCATCTACATCTGCTGAGGGGCTGTGCAGATCATTCATCAGTACGTTTTTTGGAGAAACTGTCAATATCAGACAAACTTTTTGCACAGGCTGGAACAGGGATGGGTGAGTCAGAGCAGCCCTGACAGAAACTTCTGAAAAAGAGGCAGCAAAGACTTCACTCATCCTACCAAAATCCAGCACTATCTTACCCCTCAGCTGGGAGACCAATCTTTTCATTCTTGACATAAGCATGGAACAGCTTATGGTTATCAGGCCTGTTTAGTAATTAGGACTATTAGCTACATCTTTCAGGAATCAATAGAAAAAAATTTTAGTTCCCATTCAGGTCACCATATATATATACCTATACAAATATGTGTAGCTTTTTAAAGCACAAGCTGGATTGCAACTCTTGGCTCTCCTGACCTGCCTGTGAGCAAGCCATGCCTCCCATTGCTCTGGGGCAAGAGGAAGGATATCCTGACAGCCTGTGGGGAGCCAGAACCATCAGATGTGAGTGGTATGAACTTACCAAAGGGGGATATCAAAGTTACTGCATATATGAGAAATCTTCCCACAATGCAGAATAGCTGATTCTAGCCTCAGTCAATCTTGAACAATGCCTTAAAAATTCATTGCACATTTTGTCTCCTCCACAGCCACCTGTTCAGGCTCCTCCTCATTGAAGATATTGCTTGCGTCAACCCGGATGATTCCCTGCCATTGACAACACAGGGCAACTCCCGGCACCCCCCTATCAGGCACCAATTTGACTAGGGGACTTGAAATAACAGGTTTTTGTTAGTAAGTATCAGCTGCTTGTAGAAATTACATAGATGTACAAAATTTATGAAAAATTGACGAAGTGAAAGCGTGTTTTTCAGGTCCCTGATAATTTTGGTTTGTAAAAATTGACGTTACCCAAACTTGTTGATGCTCTGACTAAAGTTTCCATTGAATTAGGGTCAAATTTGGTGGTGATACTCTGAATACGTTGAAGTTCGTTGTGTCTCATCTTTGTACCTCACCTTTGCAGCCCCCCACAGCCCCAACAGCCCCGCCAACAACTCACACAGGCATGGGAGGCAGTACACCTCAGCGCGCCAGCAATCAAAATGAACAGCACTGTACAAGTACTGCAGCAGGACGCTGGTCGGAATGCACTCAATAGGTCCAAAAAAAAAAAAAAAATGAAGACAGTCAACAACTGCACACAACCGTTGACAACACAAACAAAGCAACAACATCACCATCAAATTTAGTCTAGCAAAACTCATACAACACTGCCCTCAATTCCTCCGCCAGGGCCCTCTTGAAGCCGCAAAGTGAAACACTGTACCACATCAGCGGGCAGCCGGTTCCAAATCTGCACACAGCAAGAATAAAAGAATCTCCGTTTATAGTCAGTCTGACAGCGGGGAACCACCAGCTTGAAAAGATGCCCACGTGTGCCAACATCCGGAGCTCTCTCAAACAGAGCAGACAAACCTGAATCAACAGAACAATGAAAAATCTTCCAACACTTCACAAGATCAGAACGCAACAACCTCCCCCTCACAGAAAACAACTGTATGAAGGAATTTGGGAAGAAATGTAAACTTTTGTAGATATATACAAATCTACAACCACGGGGAATGACCCCAGGTGAAAAAACCCTCATGGGTAATTCCCCGCACCTATTTTGTTAATAAATATCTTTGTTTTTCTTCAATGAAAAGTAATTAAATGTAATTCATCACACATATGACGTCTGGAAAGTAATGACACAAAATAATGATACCACAGCTAATTTCAAAATGCGTAACTAATTTTATAATGACCCAATGTTCAGCTATAACCCATAGTGACAAGTCTAGTCCTAAGAGTTAATTTATGTTGAACACCCACAAACTATCATTTTTATCATGTTTTCATATCAAAATAACAATACCTTACCTAGCATGCCTTGTATTAATGTTAATACAATTTTTTATTTGCTATAGAATTGAAGCAATACATTTTTTACTGCTTTTTTTGTATTATCAAAAAGATTGTTTTTTCCTATTATTCACTCATTTACTGATACTTTGGGGTCACAATTAGTTCAGGATGTAGAGAAATGACTTCCAGTAATGTTGATTTTCAATTATTGCAGAAAAACTTGTTTCCAGCGGTGAAATTGGGAAAAAGTCCCATAGACAGTCAAGGATGACGGTAGCAATAAAGGACCGTTGCAAAGACCTGTCACAGACTTAATATTTGACTTGACATTTTATTTTAAGCAATTAATATATACTAATATAGGCATGCTCTTTCTATTGATACTCTCAAACTTTTAATTCATGTTTCAATTATTGATACATGGGGGGTGCAGGGAATCACCCCGTTCTCACCTTGGTTGCCTCAAGACCACCCCACACCCCAGCAAGGCCAGAGTGCAGAGCATGACAGGAGGCACAAATGCCACAGCACACCAGACTGTGAAGACCGGCAAAACAATGGAGCGGAAAAAAACTGGAAATTTGTGCTTCAGGCAACTGACAATACAGCAGTTATGTTGGTCACAATATAAAACATACACATACATATATAAATATATACACACATATAGCTACCTATACACTAAGAGAAGAAAAAACATACATGCTTACACACGCATCATTACTGTGGTAGTGCAACCTAAAGGTTACTCCCGAGGTCAAGGGTTGTCTAGCTAAACGGCTCTAGACTAGTGCTGCTAAAGTGTGTAGAAACAAATTTGATTTGGTTAAAGGAATGATGTCTCCGGAGTTTATGACGTTAGTCTTGATTAGCTCCCCTCATAAAATGCATGTGATGTACAGACGCAAGATGTCTTTGTTGAACAACAGGGTAATTATAACAGGGGACATTTTCTTATTATATTCTCTCCAACAGGAGTAAACCGTGTACTACAATTGTTAGGAGACTCAAGTGTGCACCAAGAAAATTGGGTCCTAATAGTGTATAGCCAATTCATAAAGAGGGATTGCACCAATGTATAAAAAGTAGTTCATGTACTAATCAGAGGGTAGTATTAGGATGGTAGTATTAAGAGGGTAGTATGAAGAAGGTAGTATTAAGAAGGTAGTATTAAGAAGGTAGTATTAAGAAGGTAGTATTAAGAAGGTAGTATTAAGAAGGTAGTATTAAGAAGGTAGTATTAAGAAGGTGTTATTAAGAGGGTAGTATCAGGGCAGTAGTATTAGGACTGTAGTATTAGGACTGTAGTATTAGGACTGTAGTATTAGGACTGTAGTATTAGGACTGTAGTATTAGGACTGTAGTATTAGGACTGTAGTATTAGGACTGTAGTATTAGGACTGTAGTATTAGGACTGTAGTATTAGGACTGTAGTATTAGAAGGGTAATATTAGGAGGGTATTATTAGGAGGGTACTATTAGGAGGGTATTATTAGAAGGGTTATATTAGGATGGTTATATTAGGATGGTAATATTAGGACGGTAATATCAGAAGGGTATTATTAGGAGGGTATTATTAGGAGGGTATTATTAGGAGGGTATTATTAGGAGGGGCAGATCGGGTGACTATCACTGAATAAACAGTGGCCCAACTGCAAGACAAAACATCAGAAATCTATAATTAACAAACATTATAAAATGCAATGACACAATAAAAATTGCCAAATAATTATACTGTTTCTAAAAACTTCCAATTCAAAAGGTTAGGCACACAGATCACAGTTACACTTTTAAAATAACACAAAAATGAGGTAACTCAACTAGGACAGCATTCACCACAGATGCTTAAGTTCTGTGAACTTGAGGACAAAACCCCAGCATCTGTACAGTTATGTGAAATGACTGAGAAATTTATATAAAAATAAGTTGGAGCTCTCTTAAATACCATTTGCGCATCCGATACCAGAGTACAAGCATGAAGCACTATGCACCAAACCACATAAGGGCAAAATTGCATCTTCCATGCTTCCATGTTGGAACAACTTTACAATATACTTCTGACAGTAAAAATCTTCGACTAGAAAGAATTGCTTCAATTAAATATTCAACACAATATGACTAGGTAAATTATGTAAATTCAAATATTCACTGATTAGTGGCATCAACATCACTAAACACGGGTGCTGCTGATTAACTTCACCACACATGTGGACACCACTAGCACAGCCACAATGTACAGCAGGCATATCTGCCAACATCAACATCATTATCCGCAGCAGCCAGCTGCACCGGACCCACCCAGACAAAAAGCTAACGGACCAACCACAATACACAGTACAACACCCAACTTATCAAAGTTGGGAAAAATGTGTACTAAAGTATAAAATTTAGATGGACAATAGGGAATGAATACTGCAAGAATTTAAGCAAGGGAAGTAACCAGTTAAAACCATTATGATTTAACTATTGCTACATGGATGCAAGAAACTTGGACAAGAAAACTAAACCAGGGAACTAGACAAGGGAACTAGACAAGGGAAATCAATCAGAGGATCAACCAAACACTCTCAACATTCAACACAATCCTCAACAACCGACCGTACATACAGATGACCCTAAATCACTACTTCACCCATACTACCATTCAATCTGGAGCGCTCCATATCCACGCATCAATTCAAACCAGTAGGTACATTTGCAATGATCCAATGGACTGACATCCCCCGAAGAGCCAAACTGCAAAAGAATAATCACAGGAAATTAAAATTACCTGGTCTGGACTGACCACAGGCTTGCCAGAACAAGGAACTGGGACCGACAGATCCTCCAAGCACAAACTAAAAAAGAGTAGAGGCAAGTAATTAAATTAGGAATTTATGAACAATGAAATTGTTGGGGCAACATAAAAGACAAATCAAAGATAAAACAATACTGCAATGGACCAATAGATTAATAGAAATGTAAAGACTGAGTATCAAAGAAGGGCAGAAGAAACAAGGGGCAAAACAACTTCAACAAACCTAGTCCTCCATCCAGGCCAACCAAGCAGAAAAGCCATCAGAACCCGTCAGGCCAAGTCACAGGCAGGGCCAGTACGCAAGCTGAAATAAAGCAACTGCTGCTATCAAGGTGCACACGGACAGACGGAAATCACAAGGAAACAATGGTCAACCCCATCGTCTTCACTTACAACCATTTCATTTTAGAAACTACAAGTGGGATTCTTATATTATTAACAGGATCAAGTTGACTCAGCAACTCCCCCTTTATTTGCAAACATTAACATTAAGAGTGGACTTAGACTGAAAATAAAATGGTGGACTCAAAAGGAGCACACTGCCAAAATTGATCCCAAACCATACATGTATATACACATATTTCTGAGCTTTACATCAGATAAGTGTGACTAGCTGCACACAACTCCAGAAAAACACGCCCAATATTCTGTAGACAACTCACTTATTCCCTGATCAAGCTTCGAAACAGGCTCCAGTGCACAGACAGGGCCAGCAAACAGCACTTGGCTACAAGAAGGCAGGGTCAAAACCTCAACCGTGCAGCAGGGATGATCACACCCAGGCAATTAGATGAGTGGGCTGGAAGGCACATGTGCAATCTGTCTATTGGCATGCATGAATATTTTATATGAAAAAACATCAAATTAAGATAGAAAAAGAGATACAAGAATTATTGATTATAAACAAAACCAAAGGATTTGCCAGGAATAGATGCCACTTGAAACATGGTTACTGACTGGATAAACCAGAGAATTACAAAAAAGATTAAAACATTATGAGTGTTGCAATTTTAAAAGAATTTAAGTAGTAGAAGCCACACTACTACACTACAAATAAATTGAACTTCATCAGCCTAGTCAAAATCTAAAAATTCCTCATACATCAGGTCAGCAAGGGCTTGCTTATAGCGAGAGATATCTGTCAACTGCAGTATGTCAGCAATCACGTCATTCCACACACCAACACATCTCACACTGAAGGACCTACTGCAGACATCAGAGGAGCGAGGAGGAAACGCCAGCTTCAGCCCATGACCTCTAGTACCAACTCTTGGACCCAAAGAAAACATAGTTAGCAAATCCTCTGAGTTTCCATGCAGAATTTTCCAATATTTGATCAGGTCTGCCCTAAGAAGCTGGCCCTTGATGGAAAACGAATCCAGGCTCCTCAAACGATCACCATAGTCTATGCCAGAAAGTACATCAATATTTTTAGTCCATCTCCTCTGGACAGACTCCAGCAGCCTGCAGTCCCCACAATATCCAGTGTTCCAAACGCAGGATGAATACTCAATAAGGGGACAAATATACAAAGCGTATAGAGACAGCATAAATTCCAGCGCGACCTGCAAACAGTTGATCTCAACAAACAGTTGGCCAACCCACCAGCCTTTGCAGCCACCACGCAAATATGATGGTGGAATCAGAGACTGGTATCTACACTGACGCCCAAGTCTCTGTGTGTAGGAACAAACTTCAACACTCTGCCCTGCAGGAGGTACTGGTTAGCTGGAACCAAAGCATCAAAATCAATACAACCTCTAGAAAAACGCAGCACAACACACTTATCTGGATTCAGTCCAAGGTTCCATGACCATGCAACAGAGTCAACTGCATCCAACCCATTTTGCACTGATTGGACAACTTGAGCGGCAGACTCAGTGTCCTTGCGCGAGTATCTCAAGTACAACTTGTAGTCATCAGCAAATGCTTTGAACTTGCATGAGAGACCACTAGAGATGTGATCAATATAAATCAGGAACAACAGCAGCCCAAGGACAGAACCCTGAGGCACACCACTCCTCACAGCAACTGGGCTGCTCACGCTGCCATTCACACAAACGCTCATCACTCTGCCAGAGAGGAATGCAGAGATCCAGGCTAGCAAAAAATTACAAACACCTAAGGATTCCAATTTGGACAGGAGCACAGCATGACTCACCACATCAAATGCCTTTGAGAAATCCAGCATCACAACATCCACAATACATCCCTCATCAATCCACCTTCCAACATCATCATAGGTCAACAGCAATTGATCCTCAGTGCTAT
>SDVV010043032.1:0-10285 GCA_016164225.1 Gammarus roeselii
ATAAATATATATGTATGTATGTATACATATATATATGTGTGTATTTTTGTATAATTTCAATCTATTTTTTATGAAATAATAATGTTGAAATGACATCATGCAGAACGTCCCACCGTGCTGGCGTTATAGGTTTATATTTAGGGTTGCAAAAATAAGGTTAGAGGTGCGAAGGTTCAAATGATTACTCTGGTTATTTTATCATATTATTTTGAATTAAGAACAAAGTAACATGTCAACAGGTTAACTCTCAATCGAGCATGATCAATGATTGTGATATAAACGGACACAAAGAAACAACAGTGTATTTTGTGTATACTTAAAATGAACAGTATAAAGGAGAAAAGAAAAGCGAACAGCAAATAAAAAGGGAGCGAAGCTAAGACCCACCCTGTAGGAGATACAAAACACGGGACATAAATACTGAGGAATTTTTTACACGCATCTAAGTATGAACGTATAATACTCTTGTTAGCAACATTATCACACAGTTACTGACAACCTATGGAACGCTGAAGTGAATATTACACTCATCTACATGTTAGAGTACAATACTAGCAAAGTATCACATCGAGTGTTAGATCGATCGCTGTTCTGTTATGAAGTGTGGGGTCCCATACAATTTACCCCTGCACTCCTAAAATAATACGGTAGTGCCTTGTTTATGTATATGAAATGATCCTCCAATAAGAGAACCACTCTACCGTTTGGTCGATCTGAGGGGGCGTGTCGTCCTAATACCTTGACTCTTATTAGCACACACAATAAACTTAGGCCGTTAACTAATTTACAGGCTCCTCCCAATTGTTTGTTAATTTTAGGGTTACCCTGAGCTTAACACGGCCCCCTCTACGTTATTGCATCCCAGCCACATATGCTGAATCGTCGATTTTAACAGGATGCCCCAAATGTCACTACACTTGTCAACGTCTCCTGGTCATGTAATGCCATATGGGGACGGACTGCTGCCGTTTGTTTAAAGAAACCCTTTAGAGGGGAAATGGGGAAAATGCATGGCAAGGGGTTTCCCCAAGTAACTTGAGCCAGGGTTGACAGGCCTAAGGCCTACACTGTTTCTCGGGCAGACAAAAACTCAAGCTTTATTGTAATGTTTGGGTAGACATTGTGCCAAATATATGTGCTAGCGGAGGCTGATCATAACACCCCCCTTGCTTTATTGAAGAAAGTGTCCCCACTTTTATGGCTCTGCATTGGCAAATTGACGTAGTACTCCCTCGACGAGTCACTTGCTCGCCCCGTGGATAGTTTAATGTGGGAAGGCAGTCTGCGTGGAGTTTTTAGACATGACTGTATATAATGAAATACATTGTAGTAGAATATTGATTGTGTTATTAGTATGTCATTTTAATGTCGAGAAAAAACAATCCTCTGAGCGTGCGACTACTTGCAAAATACACGATTTGTGGCATGTATCGTACGGTTTGATCAATTGTAGAAAAAACTCAATCCAAGTGTTTAGCGCCATGGTTGCATATTTGATGTTACAGAGATTGCTGAATGCAAATTTTTATTGAACATTGATATTTTGCTTAGGGCGTGCAACCATGTTGCTGGCCAATTTGCTCTACCAATCTTTACAAGGTTATTTTTCCTGTTCGACAGGGGGCCACGGAAAGATGGAATAGAGACTGTCTCCTAATTTCATTGTATTATTTTGCTCATTTCAGTGTATGTTGGTTCAAGGTACCGTTGAACTAACATATGCAAAAGGGAACAAAGCTTATGAGCTAATTACAAAATTCGAGAGACATGACTTCTAGGCTAATTGCCGTACACATTATTATGGACATAGTAAATGTCACACGCAGTTGACAGGTTATACCTCACACATCTTAATAATTACATATTTTCACCTCTACTATTAATGTATTCAATAAACTGAACTTGGATACGCATCATATTAATATTTACATCGGACACACTGGATTTCACGTTTGATCAAAAGACAATCATTCAAATTGTGGCCTTGATGTTGTTATGTATTGTTTATTTTTGGTTAACGCGTGTTGAAATCATGATTTGCGGGTATTTTATTTGGCTAGGTCAGTAAATTGGGGTTAATGGTTTTGAAATTCATGATGCCCGATTTACTCTCTCGTATTTCCACGTTATGTCGCCCGGAGGTTAAAGTGGACTGTCGTTTGCCTATTTTTCAAAGCATTTGTCCGTACGGTTACCACGACAAAGCTAAAATATTATGAATTCCGATCTTAAAATATGTATGAGGAGTCACGTGTGGACTCAATCATACCTGGATTGGCTTTGCCTGCTCGTATCTCAGTCCTTACTTCTCCAAAAAGGATTGCTTGCTCGTTTTTTGATTATGAAAACAAATAAGACGGTTCACCCTTCAATTTCTTCTTCTACCCTGAGTCAGTGATTGTCGTTCAGGAACGACTTGCCTTCGTCTCCCATTATTTACCGAGCCATTGCATGATTTGTTTTGTCATTGATTTGAGTGTGTTTGATGACGGTTTGTTCATTCATTCCTCTATTCACGCGTTCGCTCGTTTTACACTCACATATCGCACCGGTCCAACTTGCACATTACGTGCTTTTGCGCCTAACTTGTCACACGACAGACATTTCTTAAAATTACGGACAGAAGTGTTCCCACTTAAAAATACTATCTTGTCAACTGGACTATAATTTCTTGAAATTGAATGCCGCATTACTACGTAGACGTGGTCATAGGAATTTTGTATGAAATTTAAAATGGAAAAGCAAGACTGTCTGAACTTTTCTACAGAACGGGACAAAGAATAATTTTTGGGTGAATGACCTAATGTCGGTTTATTGTTATATATATCGAGCTCTACCGCGCGTCAACGTCTCATTTAAATTTCTGTAAATGATATGTTTTAGGCATTTTTCAACCGGTGATAAAAAAAATTTAGTGATCGATTAAATCTGAGTTTTTATCACTAGCTATCTACGTTCAATTAACACAAAAAATTGCTTATATAATACACAAGAGAACTTATGTACTACACCGGTGAACTACGGGCTGATTGTAATTAATGATCCAATAATGTATTTCCTTGAATTTTTTTTCAATCCATTTTCTGTCATATCTTTCAATTTTTGTAATAATATAAATATATTTTTCTGTGCGTTTCAGGATTTAATTTTCGCCACCGCGATCCATTTTTCTTGAATTTTCAACAGGACTACAATGCCGATGAATAGTGCGGGAACAACAGGTCGAATGATTTGCCGCACCTAATTGCATTCACTTCAAAACGAATTTTGGACTCATTGGCGGATGAATTCGAGAACAGACATATTGAAAAGTTCTGTGGGAAAACTGTAATTGCATTATTTTTACGAACTCTCTAATTTCACTTCTTACGGGAGAATGGCCTATTGCGATATCACACTTGATTTGATGGGCTTCTTGTTTCACTTCTTCGGTTTTGTAAATTACTTACAGTTCTTTTCTTTTTTTCTAGATATTAAGGAACGTTTCAATGGGGCTTCATGATCTTCTGTGCGTCGGGTGGAATCCTGTAAGCCAGCTGTTCGTGGCCGTTGACTAATTTTCAGTCCGTCTTGGCCGAGGGAGTCCGTCCCCGGATGCGGCTGTCCTTTCGGCATGCCGGAATTGGCAAACTGCTGTGCTGACAGGTAAAAGGTCTGGTGCTGACAGTTGAGTTCCGTGCTGGCAGCGCATGGTGGTAGCCGACACGTTCCTCTCTGTTCAACCCTTCGCGACCGCCCGCTGTGTAGGTCTCCTCCCGTTCTTCCCTCATTGTTGCCTTTGTTTACTTTTGGTAGCATTGGGCACGAGGGGCGCGGCAAGGGTCGAGTGTCTCAATGAATGAAAGCGTGTGTAAGAAGACTTTGAGCATTTTGTTTTATAACGACTTTAATTTGTTTTAAAGAAGTGCTTGATTTAATTTTGGTTTACTTTAAAATCCCACCGCTGCCACCAGTGTTATAGGTTTATATTTAAGGTTGTTAAAATAAGGTTAAAGGTGAAAAGGCTCAAATGATTACTCTGGTTATTTTAAAATATTATTTTGAATTGAGAACAAAGTAACATGTCAACAGGTTAACTCTCAATCGAGCATGATCAATGATTGTGATATAAACGGACACAAAGGAACACAAGTGTATTTTGTGTATAATCAAATTGAACAGTAAAAAGGAGAAAAGAAAAGCGAACGGCAAATAAAAAGGGAGTGAAGTGAAGACCCACCCTGTAGGAGATACAAAACACAGGACATAAATACTGAGGAATTTTCACACGCATCTATGTATGAACGTGTAATACTCTTGTTAGCAACATTATCACACAGTTACTAACAACCTATGGAACGCATATGAACGCTGAAGTGAATATTGCACGCATCTACATGTTAGAGTACAATACTAGCAAAGTATCACATCGAGTGTTGAATCGCTGTTCTAATCGGGCTTACCTGATTAGAACATGGGACCCCACACTTACCTCCATGAAGTGTGGGGTCCCATACAAGTTACTCCTGCACTCCTAAAATAATATGGGAGTGCCTTGTTTATGTATATGAAATGATCCTTCAATAGGAGAACCACTCTACCGTTTGGTCGATCTGAGGTGGCGTGTCGTCCTGATACATTGACTCTTATTAGCACACATAATAAACTTAGGCCGTTAACTAATTTACAGGCTCCTCCCAATTGTCTGGTAATTTTAGGGTTATCCTGAGCTTAACACGGCCCCCTCTACGTTATTGGATCCCGGCCACACATGCTGAATCGTCGATTTTAACAGGATGCCCCAAATGTCACTTCACTTGTCAACGTCTCTTGGTCATGTAATGCCATATGGAACGGACTTCTGCCGTTTGCTAAAAGAAACCCTTTAGAGGGGGAGTGGGAAAAGGCAAGACAAGGGTTTCCCGAGTAACTTAAGCCAGGGTTGCCAGGCCTAAGGCCTACACTGTTTCTCGGGCAGACAAAGACTCGAACTTTAGTGTAATGTTTGGTTATATATTGTGCCAAATAAATGTGGTATATCGAATGACTACAGAAAAGGTTTCTGTAGTCATTTATCGACATATTATGTCTCAAGTTTGTGTTGATACAAAGGCTAACCATTAATGGAACAGACGCAATCCGTAAATTATCATAGGACCTAAATATATGAGGCACTGTATCAGACTTGCTGAAATAAACTCCTCACGCATCACTGCGTTAGACTTGCATCACTGCATCAGGCTTGCATCACTGCATCCGTCATAGCTCCCTCCCGCATTTCTGCACCAGGCTTGCATCACTGCATCCGTCATAACGCCCTCCCGCATCACTGCATCAGGCTTGCATCACTGCATCCGTCATAACTCCCTCCCGCATCCCTGCATCCGTCATAACGCCCTCCCGCATCCCTGCATCAGGTTTGCATCACTGCATCCGTCATAATGCCCTCCCGCATCACAGCATCAGGCTTGCATCACTGCATCCGTCATAGCTTCCTCCCGCATTTCTGCACCAGGCTTGCATCACTGCATCCGTCATAACGCCCTCCTGCATCAATGCATCAGGCTTGCATCACTGCATCCGTCATAACTCCCTCCCGCATCCCTGCATCAGGTTTGCATCACTGCATCCGTCATAAATCCCTTCCGCATCACTGCATCCGTCATAACTCCCTCCGCATCACTGATTCAGACTTGCATCACTGCATCAGATCTGCTGATGCAGTGATGCAAGTCTGTTTGAAACTGGCGACAAGCTGATCTGGAACTGCGTTAAACTTGTGCGATCAAGTCATTTCTATATTTTCTGTTAGCCAGCAATATTGCTTCTGTTAACCAGCAACATTGTTTCTGTAAACCAGAATATTGCATCTTCTAACCAACAATATTACTTCTGTTAACCAGCAATGATGCCTCAGTGCAGCAACAATGTTTCTGTTAACCAGCAATGATGCCTCAGTGAAGCAATAATGCTTCTTTTAACCAGCAATGACGCCTCAGTGCAGCACTAATGCTTTTGTTAACCAGAAATGATGCCTCAGTGCAGCAATAATGCTTTTGTTAACCAGCAATGATGCCTCAGTGCAGCAATAATGCTTCTGTTAACCAGCAATGATGCCTCAGTGCAGCAATAATGCTTCTGTTAACCAGCAATGATGCCTCAGTGCAGCAATAATGCTTCTGTTAACCAGCAATGAAGCCTCAGTGCAGCAATAATGCTTCTGTTAACCGTTAATTGTGCATCTGTTAACCAGCAATATTTTTTCTGTTCACCGGCAATATTGTTTCTGTTAACTAGCAATATTGCTCCTGTTAACCAGCAAAACTGCTTCTGTTAACCAGAAACATTTATTTATTAACCGGTAGTATTGCGTCTGTTAACCAGCAATGTTGATTCTGATTAGCAGCAATATTACGTCGGTCAACCAGTAAAATTGTTTCTGTTAACCAGCAATATTACTCTGTTAACCGGCAACATTGCTTCTGTTAACCAACAATATTGCATCTTTTAACCAGCAATACTGCTTCATAAAATTATCAGCTGGACGAATATTATTTCTTCATATAAGCTAGATTGCCCTGCCGTCGTTAGCTTGATGTGACGGAAATATTGTTTCCACATCTACATCCTTAACCTCAAGTGAACCTAGGTATATTTTAAACATTTATCTTCTATCAAGTCTAAAAAAAAGCTCACTGTGATTTCACTTTTATTAACGCTTCTGGGAAATATAATTAATTATAATCTTATTATCCACATTTACTAGCAGCTTCCTCATCTCCCCCCACCCTACTAAACTCATATAGCAGCCTGCACAACTTCTTTGAATAAGCTGCATCATCAACAAACAACATTACCTTGTCAGCCATTTTCTAATAACTCAAATACTCAGTCAACACACTCACATAACCGCTCTTGCCGCTCTGGTTATACAAGCATGTAGTATAGGACCACTAAGCCAAAATACCCAGCCCCATCACACCAAACACTTTCCTTGGAAATCATTTACTTCCTACCCTAACACACGTTTTGTTGCCTACGTAGCAATACTCCACTGCAAGCCAACAACTCCCCCAACTACTGCAAGCCAATAACTCCCCGGCCCAATGCAAGCCAATATCTCCCCCGCCACCTGCAAGCTAATATTTCCCCTCCCACTGCAAGCCAATAACTCCCCCGCCCACTTCAAGCCAATAACTCCCCGCCCACTGCAAGCCAATAACTCCCCCGCCCACTGCGAGCTAATATTTCCCCCTCCCACTGCACGCCAATGACTCCCCCGCCCACTGCAAGCTAATATTTCCCCCTCCCACTGCAAGCCAATAACTCGTCCTCCCACTGCAAGCCAATAACTCCCCCGCCCACTGCAAGCCAATAACTCCCCCGCCCACTCTAACCATACGAAACCCACTCCACATCGCTTCTCTACATGTCGACTCTACACGTACAGGCACTCGCCGTTACTCTACACGCACAGGCACTCGCCGTTACTCTACACTTACAGTCACTCGCCATTACTCCACACGTACAGGCACTCGCCGTTACTCTACGCGTACAGGCACTCGCCGTTACTGTACGCGTACAGGCACTCGCCGTTACTCTACGCTTACAGTCTTACTCTACACGCACAGGCAGTCGCCTTTACTCTACGCGTACAGGCACTCGCCGTTACTCTACACTTACAGGCACTCGTCCTTAGTCTACTCGTACAGGCACTCGGCGTTACTCTACACGCACAGGCACTCGCCGTTACTCTACGCGTACAGACACTCGCCATTACTCTACGCGTACAGGCACTCGCCATTACTCTATGCTTACAGGCACTCGCAATTACTCTACACGTACAGGCACTCGCCGTTACTCTGCGCGTACAGACACTCACCGTTACTGTACGCGTACAGGCACTCGCCGTTACTCTACGCTTACAGTCTTACTCTACACGCACAGGCACTCGCTGTTACTCTACGCGTACAGGCACTCGCCGTTACTCTACACGTACAGGCACTGGCCGTTACTCTACACGTACAAGCACTCGCCGTCGCTCTACACGTACAGGCACTCGCCGTTATTCTACGCGTACAGGCACTCGCCGTTACTCTACACGTACAGGCACTCGCCGTAACTCTACACGTACAGGCACTCGCCGTTACTCTACACGTACAGGCGCTCGCCGTTACTCTACACGTACAGGCACTCGCCGTCACTCTACACGTACAGGCATTCGCCGTTACTGTACACGTACAGGCACTCGCCGTTACTCTACACGTACAGGCACTCGCCGTTACTCTACACGTACAGGCACTCACCGTTATTCTACACGTACAAGCACTCGTTGATCACTAAACCGTAACCGCCCTCGGGCAGATATATGTATTGAGTTGTTAATAGATTATTAGGGAGACAAAAACCGTCGGCAGTCATAAGAAGCGGGCAACCTTTCTAAATGAACATTACCAAACTTTGGACGAGTGGCACAGTGCTTGCTGTCGACATATCCCCCTAGTATCAGCATATGGACATCAAACTGGAAAAGCAAAATACTATTTTATCTCATTGCTAAAATTATGGCCAGCAACCTAACCACTATCTTGACGTTCTGTAGTATTGACGCAAGAGAAATGGTCATTTGAGTTTTGTTTTCGATATCCCTACATCGAGATGGTAGATTATTAAGTTTGCATCTGTACATATAATTTTTTGTATTTTTATCGAACATTCATTTCCATCGTCTGGTAATGGGCTTTTCCATTTTGAAATATAAGACATGAAACTTTAGACATAGTGGAAACAACCATGTCTAATAGTAAACTTTTGAACATACATTCTTCTTGAAGGGATATCAGGAACGAAACACGAAATAAAATTACATCTATGATATCCAACGATATACCACGTTGCCTTGCATTTTTTAAGTCAACCAGACCAGCTTTCATTAACAATATGCCAAGTGAAGAGCGCCGCCCAGGAGTAAGCTGTTTGTTCGGTGTCGCTGACCGGCTGACACTAACCGGTCGCAAAGCCTCCTTGCGCTCCATTAAGAGACATTTCACTTTCTTCCCACGGACGATTAACTTTGAGAAATTCCTTCAAACTCAAGACGACAGAGCAGTAGCCACTAAAAAGCTCCTTTTCAGACATTAAACTGATCCTACACGCACGGGCAGCCGTACTGTCCCAGGTATGCGTTATAGGCACTTCAATTCTGATCAACATCACAGAATCCCTACTACTTCTCTGTCACCGTATTCTGAGTCTGAGACAGCAAGTCTACTGATGAACTCGTATGCACTGAGTCTGAGACAGCAAGTCTACTGATGAACTCTCATGCACTGAGTTTGGGACAGCAAGTCTACTGATGAACTCCCGTGCACTGAGTCTGAGACATCAAGTCTATTGATGAACTCTCATGCACTGAGTCTGAGACAGCAAGTCTACTGATGAACTCTCATGCACTGAGTCTGGGACAGCAAGTCTACTGATGAACTCTCGTGCACAGAGTCTGAGACAGCAAGTCTACTGATGAACTTTCGTGCACTGAGTCTCAGACAGCAAGTCTACTGATGAACTCTCATGCACTGAGTCTGGGACAGCAAGTCTACTGATGAACTCTCGTGCACTGAGTCTGAGACAGCAAGTCTACTGATGAACTCTCGTGCACTGAGTCTGAGACAGCAAGTCTACTGATGAACTCATGTGCACTGAGTCTGATACAGCAAGTCTACTGATGAACTCTCATTCACTGAGTCTGGGACAGCAAGTCTACTACTGATGAACTCTCGTGCACTGAGTCTGAGACAGCAAGTCTACTGATGAACTCTCGTGCACTGAGTCTGAGACAGCAAGTCTACTGATGAACTCATGTGCACTGAGTCTGAGACAGCAAGTCTACTGATGAACTCTCATGCACTGAGTCTGAGACAGCAAGTCTACTGATGAACTCTCATGCACTGAGTCTGAGAATGCATGTCTACTAATGAACTCTCATGCACTGAGTCTGAGACAGCAAGTCTACTGATGAACTCTCATGCACTGAGTCTGAGACAGCAAGTCTACTGATGAACTCTCATGCACTGAGTCTGAGACAGCAAGTCTACTGGTGAACTCTCATGCACTGAGTCTGAGACAGCAAGTCTACTGATGAACTCTCATGCACTGAGTCTGAGAAAGCAAGTCTACTGATGAACTCTCATGCACTGAGTCTGAGACAGCAAGTCTACTGATGAACTCTCATGCACTGAGTCTGAGACAGCAAGTATAGTGATGAACTCTCATGCACTGAGTCTGAGACAGCAAGTCTACTGATGAA
>SDVV010043033.1:0-10285 GCA_016164225.1 Gammarus roeselii
CATTCTGTTACGTTTTAGCCGTGGTTACCTTAGTTAAAAATATGTTGATTTGACCCTGTTTTGGAATGAGTTGAGGCTAACTTCATCAGATTTTGTATGTACTATACCGCATTTACTATAGGTTTCAGTTGTGTCGCTCGTATGTCTTGGTATCTTGTCCACATTATTTGTTGCTTGGTTACATGCTAGTTCTTTCTCGTTCATCGTGGTTTTAATGTATGTTATGTGTTTGCTAGAGAATTAAACTTCTTGCTTTGTTATAACTCGTGAGTTTTAGTAAATGTCTCTGAGTTTTTGTACGTTCTCTGTTAAATTTCCTTCTTCAATGCAATCTGTTGGTTATTTATACAATATCGGAATATATTACGTTTGTATCTACAATATAGAACATTTTTTTCAGGTCTAATTAGTTATGGGTTGTTTATTTTTAGTGTCTTATATATCTTCTTTCATCCTATTACAATATTTGACGTGGTTATTATAGATATGGATCAGACGATTTGTTACAAAGTTGATCTTGCTGTTAGGGTATTGTATGTTTATTGTACGACCATTCTTCAATATTTAGGAGGAGTTAGAGAGTCCCCTAGGCAAAAGCTCGTTCTGTTTATGCCTGTTTGTGTTAATAGACCGATTTACTAGGATGGGTACCATAATGTATTACACTTTTTATGTGAATTATAGCATACCTTCGAGTTTAGGATAAGATAAACATTTCATTGAGGACATACATAGTTTTTATTAGTATTTATTGACATTATTTACAATCCTTGCTAGTATCATCAATAACATCTATCTGGTTGTTGATTTTTAAACAGCATTGTTCGTCATCCAATCGTACTTAACATCACTATATTTCAGTATACTCTCAAAATCCATCTTATACTCCATCACATCATTGATGCGGATACCGAAGGCTATTCCGTTCCCGTGTGTCAACAAATGTATTATTTCTTCTTCTTGAACCCTAATTATTCGAATCTTCTCCAATTCAAAGTCATTCTGAGCTTCATCATTGAGAAATTTGCATACAATCCAGTTTTTCTTTTGTTCCTAGGTATAATTTTTTGTCCACTACCTCAGCTTTATTGCAATCATGATGAAAATTTTCCACTTGGATCATATCAATTTCGAGATTTACTTTTCTTATCCTCCCCCCCCCCCTAAACTTACTAACATACGAATGTAACGTGTCCACATTAGTTACCCAAAGCAGACTTCCTTTTTCCTGCATCCATATATTGATGATGAGACTAAGTGTCCGTTTGTATGAAACTGAATACAAATTTGAAATACATGTAGCATTCAATCCATCCAAGTTTGAAAATGGGACCTCTCTGGTAACAAATACGGGTCGAGAGTGACAACGAAATAAATAACATGTGTGTTAGAGTGATATTTGGAGTTGTCTGGAGGGGTTCATATGTATATATCAATGATTGAATACCGTACGTAAGGTCGGGTTAGGTTATGATGGGTATGAATAAAATGTTAAAGTGATGTAGAATTGTGTCAAAATAAAAAATAATATGAATTACCCGTAACATTCAAACCATCTAAGTTTGAAAATTGGTCCTCTCTGCTAACATATATGGGATGAGAGTGACAACAAAATATGTTAAAGTGATATTTAGAGTCGTTTGGAGGGCTTCATATGTATATAGCAATGTCTGAAAACCATACATAAAGATAGGTTAGGATAGGTTTTGATGAGTGTGAATAACATGTAAAATCAAGAATCATATGAAAAAGATATAACAATCAAAATAAACGATGTTATTTGCATGTGGAACTGGATGAAATTTGCTAGATCAAAATTGGAAGTGTGTATCAAACTGCAAAGGATTGATCAAAAATTAGAGACATGTGGAGATGTTTGATATGCATTATTCCTAAAACACTGAAAAATCATATGTATGCAGTAAAAAACTCGAACGATGACACATAATTATTGGTTACGTTGGTTAGAATGACTAGATCTTTGAACCTAATATCGCGTATAACTGATCCACATTAAAATAAATGTAACAGATGAAGTGAATTTGTTCTTGTGAAACCTACCTGTTGAGTCTCATCCAAACATATAACAGAGATATCGATAAAATTCGGACTCTAAACATCTGCAAGAGGATATTTGCTGGAATTAATTGGAGAAATGTATTCAAACTGGTTTTGATATGGTAAATATACAGCACAATGGAGAGTTTCATACACATCAATATCATACATAAACATCAAACTTGAATAAAAATACATAACTATTGGTTAGGATGACTGTTAGGTTAGGTTGCTTAAGTATTAATGTATTTGGCACTGTATGGCAACCCTTTTTGCATTCATTGATATTTGATCTATGTCGTCATACATTGATATATATTTCGCTAATTATGTACCTTAGACATGGAATATATTCTAGATCTTGTTGACTGCGTACCTTACATCACAGATCTGTAGAAAAAAGTTAGGGTGGATTTATTCAATATTCGTTATAATAGATGAAAATGGTAGAAGCAGCACATCCAACACTACACAAAATCTTATTCTAACAGTAAAACTATACAAAAAACATGCTAACGCTTTACCAGCCGTAACAAACACTGACGTATGGGGTAAGCTTATATAAACGTTTTGAACTCGAAAGTCCACAGACGAGCGATGACCTAATATTACTCGAAACTGGTCGATATTACTGGAGTTATAACAGGCAAAGTGAACCAAAAAATATATATGTAGGTACATAAATTGGTAAAGATTGGTAAAACTACTAGTCAAGTGGATAGATTTGATGAGGATGAAGGTTAAATCAATGAAGAAAATACCTAACATAAGTACGAAGACGGGGAAAAATATATACAATCCTTGTTAATATTAGGTTAGGATGAGTTAGGTTTGCGGCCATCATCACAAACTTTTAGTGAAAAATGCTACAGTGGATCTGGTGAATGCTCATATAAGACAGATATTCTGAATTAGAAGGCAATCTCATAACAAAGTCTGAATTAATCAAAAACTTCTAAGTGTATAAACTGCAAACGTCTTACAAGCATTTATAAAAGAACGATATGCAGGAATAAGCATCAAGTAAAGACCTGCGATTGGATAACATAATTGAGATGTACATTAAATTATTGAATAATTTCAACACTAACACTCAACACAAATCCGATAGATTAGTTCTCCAAGACAACATGGAACCGGACCCAAATGCAGTGTCGAGAGGCAAAACCTAACAATTTTTGAAGCATTACATCCAAATAAGCGTAATTTTATACCCAACATTCCATAAAATTAGGCGAAAAATGTAAAAAAAATAACTATAAAATAGCTAAATAAGATACTTTACTCTATCCTAAGCAACAATGATTAACTATTATATGCGGTGAATCCTATCACACCCAGATGACAAATCCTAGTCCAGTATCCCACGTGATGTTTCGTGACTAAGATCATATACTAACATAACAACCATGCTAAAAATATCTGACATTTAACACCGAGTTCATGCGAATAATGTTATTTTTACTACGACACCATACAAATCTATAGTAAATTCCTAGACCTAACTGATGTTATGCCTCTAGCAGAACAAAAACCCAAGCCCACTGTGTCATAAAAATGAACTCTACAATGCTTTACTAGATCACTTCTCAGCAATCTACCACTAATATATTAGGAATTTAGAGATAACACCCTGTCACGTACAATACCACAGACGTACCTCGCATCTGTTAACCCATCGTCTCTGAACAAAAAATGAACGAAGTCACATCCTGGTCACAGCCAAGAAAAATCTAGACACAGGTATAGTGATCAAGAATGAGTCTCAGAGAGTGTGTGGCCATAAAAAGCTAGGCTTCTGTTCACTAACAATCTAAGTATACCACAACAACGATGAGTAGATTGGCGGATAACCTCACTAACAAGCCCATGGAACTTAAGATCGACATCGACAAGGCCATACATAATTCACGTTGAACATGAATGAACTTCAAAATGACAACCAATGAGTGTAAACCACCTCTACACAAGGACCCCTCGATCAATTAACCCGTCTTATAAACGTTACACTATACACTTGCTTGGGTTCAATTATGAAAATTCAACAAAGATGCAATACGGACTTACACCTCTTAAACATACATTCCTATGATTGTCGCGGAAAAAAAACTTACAACAACACCATACATAAAAAGCTAAAAAAGATGATCTACTCTGCTAAAATTCACATAAAAAGTGTAATACATTATGGTATCCATCCTAGTAAATTGGTCTATTTACACAAACAGGCATAAACAGAACGAGCTTTTGCCTAGGGGACTCTCTAACTCCTCCTAAATATTGAAGAATGATCGTACAATGAACATACAATACCCTAACAGCAAGATCAAGTTTGTGATAAATCGTCTGATCTATATCTATAATAAACACGTCAAATATTGTAATAGGATGAAAGAAGATATATAAAACACTAAAAATAAACAACACATAACCAATTAGACCTGAAATGATGTTCTATATTGTAGATACAAACGTAATACATTCCGATATTGTATAAATAACCAACAGATTGCATTGAAGATGGAAATTCAAGAGAGAACGTACAAAAACTGAAAGACATATACTAAAACTCACGAGTCATAACAAAGCAAGAAGATTAATTCTCTAGCAGACACAAAACATACATTAAAACCACGATGAACGAGAAAGAACTAGCATGTAACCAAGCAACAACTAATGTGTATAAGATACCAAGACATACGAGCGACACAACTGAAACCTATAGTAAATACGGTATAGTACATACAAAATCTGATGAAATCAGTCTCAACTCAGTCCAAAACCGGGTTAAATTAACATATCTTTAACTAAAGCCAACTCACATCATTTTCCAGGAGCGCATCCAATTAACACTCAAACTACCTGACTAATAATCCATTCTATTCCTATAGATAATATATACATATGAAATAAATAGATGGAAAACATAGAACATTGCCTAAAAATTCAATATCAGGCTGGTACCATACAGGGTCGATCGCACACTAAGGCTGCAAATTGAGTTATAAGACGTACCTACCACAGTAATCATAATAACAGTATATATAGTGATAAATGAACAAACAGCCAAAAATATCCCAACCCCAACCGCTTTGAATCCACCAAACAAGCATCGAATGAGTCAATTATAGTCTTAAGTGGTTCTTCTCTAGGAATGATTCAGTCATCCTGTAAATATTGTATCTATTTTCCTTCGTCGGTTAGCTCACAAATAAATAAGACTGAAGGGGTTACTGCAGGAGTAAGTAAAGCATAGCGCAAGGGTAATGATAAATACAATCGGATACAAATAACTATAAACTAATTGAATCTATGCTACGCGTAAAATTGTTCAACAGCGAGCAACTAGAAAATGATATCGAGGTTAAAAATTCTTCATGAAGGTGTCCGGAGAGGGGGGCTTTTTAATATATAATAATACATATAAATTATTATCAATAAAATTCATATAAATGTATGTTTGTCGATACCCAAACAAAAACATTTAGTGGACACAGCATTGAAAATGCATGTATGCAATATGAAAGCAACGAAGTTGCAATACCCCCCAAGCATTGAAATTGCTAATACCCTTATGTAAATATATAACCTGTTAACATGTATAAGCTTTCCGCTCACTGACTCCCGTCCTACCCTACGCCCCCCGCTCCCCGTTTCTGCGCGAACCCCCGTACGCCCACTTGAATCAAGGTTGCATGCATTGCGCCCTACCCCCGCCCCGCCCAAAATGACTCTAGAATGCCGTTCTCGTCACACTTTATATTACTAGCATGAGCTGACATGGCTGAGCATCAGCAACGCAACGGAACACGAGGAGTTGACACGGGGGTGTCAAACGCTGGACGATAGAGTGAGCAAGATAAGAATGAATAACCTGCTCATTTGAAAGATGTCAAATTTATATTATTTTAGACCACAGAATCTGGGAAGGGTGATTTGGATGATTATCGACTTTCTCAGCGATTCGTAATTTTTTGAGGGCGTTCCTCATTGGAGCTGTCATCTACAAGTGTTCCCAAACGAGTGGTATCTTCTCTTCACCTTTGTAGTTTGTAGCGATACATGTTCATGCTCATTCTAACCAAGGCCGGATAATGCCTTCAGCATTCCCATTCCCTCTGCAGCGTTCTTGCCGTTCTCAGGAACATTGCCATTCCAATAGCTCGGGTAACCTTTTGTTGATGTGCCCCGCAATTGACGATCCCGAATAAGAGGTCCCGTTTGGAAAATTGTTCCCAGTCTGCAAGGCCTCTTGTATAGGCTCGCCAAATAGTCCGGCACCTCTCGTCACGGCCTATAGGGAGAACAATTTACGGGGCTTTAGAGGCCTATGGAAAGAACAGTCCCAAACTGTCCTTGAGTTCGACCAACTATGGAGTTTTTATCTCATCTGAGTTTACCGTCGGCTGATGGTATAGTCTGTTGCAGTATTGCAGACCTCAAGCTGAATTTTCCCTCATATAGTAATGCAAGGCATGACGTACATTGATGACGTATGGTAGCGAGCGAAAATTCATTTAATGTTTTAAAACTGAGTGAAATCTTCAATGGCTATTTTCCGCTGTATATTTGAACTCATCGGAAATTTGATTAATATTACCAATGAAAGGCTTTGTCCTCACATAGTACCGTAAGAAATTTTTACATGAAGTTAAATTCCACGTGGGGAAAGTCGAATTTGCTTCTCCGGCTACAGACTAACCATAAACGAAATTTTGCTCTCTACGGTACATTCATGACGTACAGTGCATGACGTACATTCGTGATGTACATTCATGACGTACAATGCATGACGTACATTCGTGATGTACATTCATGACGCACAATGCATAACGTACATTCATGATGTATATTCATGACGTACAATGCATGACGTACATTCATGACGTATATTCATGACGTACATTCATGACGCACATTTGAATCTTAGATGCTGGGAATAAAAGAAGTTTGAAAGTGAAACAGCCATGGCCTCGCACCATGGACCACAACCCTGGCCTCGCACCGTGGAGCTGACACCCTGGCCTCGCACCGTGGATCACAGCTCTGGCCTCGCACCGTGGAGCTGACACCCTGGTATCGCACCGTGGATCACAGCTCTGGCCTCGCACCGTGGAGCTGACACCCTGGCCTCGCACCGTGGACCACAGCCATGGCCTCACAACGTGGACCATCTTTTATGTTTTCTAAAACGTATAACGTATCGATTTATTTTTGGATTATAGTATTTCTTAAATACATAGCTTATGATACAGACTTAGTTGGCAACTGAACAACTTTGGATACCTCTAGGTGACAATAGTTCGAGTATTGGTGTGAACTGTCTAGGAGCGAATACGCGGCTAAGTGTGTCCTTGAACAAATGCATGTCAACAAAATAGCGGAATCTGGAAAGTACCCGCTGACGCATTGATAGTAAATTGTATTTTATATATGACCCAGAGCGTCGATCTTTTTTCAACACAATATTATCTTTTTTCAATCTGCTACCTGTGCTGAGTGTAGGCCGGTAGAATAGTGTAGGCCGGTAGGACTGTGTAGGCCGGTAGAACAGTGCAGGCCGGAAGAACAATGTAGGCCAGTGGAACAGTGTAGGCCGGTAGGAAAATGCAGGCCGGTAGAACAGTGTAGGCCGGTAGAACAGTGTAGGCCGGTCGAACAGTGTAGGCCGGTAGAACAGTGTAGGCCGGTAGGACAGTGTTGGCCGGTAGAACAGTGTAGGCCGGTAGAACAGTGTAGTTAGCCGGAAGAACGCAGTGCGTTCAAAAAATAGTTTTACACAGACGTAACCGAAACTTATGAGATACAATTAGGATGCGATCAGCTGATCCGGTTGCATCGTACTGTGCCAATGATCGGGCTGCTCGTACTGTACCAGCTGATCGAGTTACATCGTACTGTACCAGCTGATCGGGTTGCATCGTACTGTACCAGCTAGTCGGAATGTATTGTACAGTGCCAGCTGATCGGGTTGCATCGTACTGTACCAGTGGATCGGGTTGCATCGCGCTGTACCACCTGATCAGGTTGCATCGTACTGTACCAGCTGATCGGGTGGCATCGTTCTGTATCACCTGATCGGGTCGCATCGTACTTTACTATCTGATCGGCTTGCATAGTACTGTACCAGATGACCGGGTTGCATCGTACTTTACCAGCTAATCGGGTTGTATCGTACTGCACCAGCTGATCGGGTTGTATAGTACTGTACCAGCTGATCGAGTTGCATCGTACTGTACCAGCTGATCGAATTTCATTGTAATATACCAGCTGATCGGATTGCATTGTACTGTACCAGCTGATTGGGCTGCATAGTATTGCGCCAGCTGATCGGGTTGCAATGTACTTTACCATATAATCGGGTTGCATCGTACTCTAACAGCTAATCGGGTTGCACGGTACTGTACCAGCTGATCGGGCTGCAAAGTAATGTACTAGCAGATTGGGTTACATAGTACTGTACCAGCTGATCGGGTCCCATCTTACTGTACCAGCTGATCGGGTTGCTTCGTACTGTACCAGCTGATTGGGTTTCATCGTATTATACCAGCTGATCGGGTTGCATCGTACTGTACCAGCTAATCGGGTTGCATCGTACTGTACCAGCTGATCGGGTTGCATAGTACTGTACCAGCTGATTGGGTTTCATTGTACTATACCAGCTGATCGGGTTGCATCGTACTGTACAAACTGATCGGGATGCATCGTACTGGACTAGCTGATCGGGATGCATCGTACTGCACCAGCTGATCATGTTGCATAGTACTGTGCCAGCTGATTTGGATGCATCGTACTGGACCAGCTGATCGGGTTGCATAGTACTGTACCAGCTGATCGTGTTGCATAGTACTGTACCAGCTGATCGGGTTGCATAGTACTGTACCAGCTGATCGGAATGCATCGTACTGGACCAGCTGATCGGTATGCATGGTACTGGACCAGCTGATCGGTATGCATTGTACTGGACCAGCTGATCGTGTTTCATCGTACTGGACCAGCTGATCGGGTTGCATCGTACTGGACCAGCTGATCGAGATGTATTGTACTTTATGAGTATCGAAATTTTCAACAGCTTAATATTGATCTAACAAGGGGATTTACGAGGTTAAAAAATGCATGAAAGTTCTTTAAGTGTCATTACTTTACATACACCAGGCACTTGCGATAGACATATTTTGTGTGTCGGAACCCAATCGAGGTCACCCATTTGTGCCTGACATTGACACGACATGTACCACAGCGTATTGTCGTGCAACACACGAGATGCTTTGGGGTCTAACATGAAATAGAACACTGTTATTGTTTGCCCGCATCTTTAACATGAATTTGCTTAGGACATTGTGCCCTCCAGAAGAAGCCCCTCTTTTCCTCTTACATGAGGAAGTCAAGATACACTGGACTCTGTCATTTGATCATGGCACTGAAACGAAATAAATATTTCAACAAATGACGTACTGGAGTATTTTTTTCCCTAACTAACAAAACGGTATCAGTGACAATTTCAGTTTTCATCTCTTCGTCCTTAGCGTAACTCACAAGCTCCGCCCCAGATTCCCATTCTGCGCGTATCTGACGGGCTCGACCGAAGGAGACACTAAAGTGATGTCTTCAAAATGTATGTTGGCTGCTATGCAAAGCTGAAGAAAGAGCTCTGCTGGCATTGAGGCATCATGCGAACAGAGCAGATACCCCAAAAACGAGCCAGCATATCGAGGATACTGGTCCTTAAAAAAGTACTATGGAGTGTATCTTTGGATGAGGGACCTGTTTGGTGAGCAGCAGTGGTCATAAAAGGGGACAGCAGCATTACAGACATGCATCGGGTAATGGGCGATGAAATGAACAGATGAAGAATTATGATTCGGGCAGGCGGGGAAGCGCTTTGCTTACAGTACTGTCCGACGGCTATGACCTCAAAGCTGCTATGGAAGGACAATGACCTCATACTGGAGGTCGCGGTCATTCTTTGTAACTCAGATTAGGGCATGACCATTTTTGGGTGATGTCACACTATACTCACAGCGCTGTGCCACACAGCACCGTGCGACACAGCACCGTGCCACACAGCACCGTGCCACACAGCACCGTGCCACACAGCACCGTGCCACACAGCACCGTGCCACACAACACCGTGCCACACAGCACCGTGCCACACAACACCGTGCCACACAGCACCGTGCCACACAACACCGTGCCCCACAGCACCGTGCCACACAGCACCGTGCCA